>PVKH010002102.1:0-28131 GCA_004027955.1 Chaetophractus vellerosus
TCCCTTCTGAATATTTCACCCAGTGAAAGGATTGGTATCATATAGATGACTGTTAGGATATTGTTGTTTGTAAGTAACAGAAAATCTAACTTAAAGTAGGTCAACCAATAAGGGAATTTTATTATCTCAGTTGGGAAAGAGTCCTAAGGTAAGATACTTTAAGGTTGTCTAATTCAAGCAACTCAGTAACATCATCAAGGTCTCAGAATTTTTAAATCTTTCTGTCCTTTCATTCTTTAGACTAGCTCCCTCCCTAGTTGCAAGATGGCTGCCCCTTATTCCCATATACATTCATACATAAAAATGCCTAGCAGAAGAAGAGCCACCTCCTTCATGTATGATCCTTTTAGAAGTGAGGAAAGACTTCTATGTCCTCCGAAGACTCCCCCTCACATCATTTATAACTAGAAATACATCACAAGCCAATCAAGGATAAGCAATACCAACACCATCTCTTCCTTTACAAAGCTGGGACTGGGACTGGCCTCCTCTGAAGCACATGGCTAAGTGGACAGGGCAGTTCAATTCATGAGGAAAGAAGGAAAAGGTGAATCATAGCAACTAAAGGCATCTGCTACCTGAAGCCATCAAAGACACAATCAAAAGAGGAACTATTTGGCCCTGCCCCAATCAAGATGGCTAAATGATATGCTTTAGAGCTCTGTCTTCCATAAAAGCTTTGGACAACAAACAAGAACTAGCAGAAACATCTCTCTCAAAGCCCCAGAAAACAGTTAAAGGCCTGCAATAACTGGGTAAGTGCTGAATAAAGAAGAAAGCTACTTAAAAGTGGTATGATCTCCTGGTGCCTGGTCTGGTCCCTCCTTTACACCTCACTGGCTCTTCACAAGCCACTCTGTACTCCTAGTGCAGATCCCTGGTACCAGTTCTGGAGGGCTAAGAGTAACCCTTGTGCATATACAGGCCCAATCTGTCTGGCAGTAGCCTAAGGGATTCATCATCTCCAAACTTGCCCTATGTATAGAAAGCAGATAGCTGAGCTTCCCTACAGAATACTGTGGGAGAGCAGTCAAGTCCTTCTGTGTGTGGCAAGGGATTTAGGACATACAGTACAGTGCCCAAGAACATGAGGAAATTGTTTCCTAGGGAAATTTGTATTCACTTAAAAAGAATTTGAATGGCTACATATGCATGCCCAAAACAAGATGCATCACAGAAAGGGTCAGGGAGACCCCTACACTTTGGCCTGGAGCTATTTTCTAAACTCTGTGTGGCTAAACCATGAAGGAGAGCATAAGCACAGGTCAATCTGAAAAGATTGGGAAAGGTGTTTTCTTTTATTCTTGCTGCTCCTCCTCATCATCATTGTTACTGACCTCCTTCTCTTCTTCCTTCTTCTTCTCCTTTTGTTAGGTCCTGGCATACAAGGAAAGTTCCATGTTAACATTAACTGACTACAAGCTTAAGGAACAGATATCTCAGAGTCTAAATTCCAGCAATAAAATATGAAAATATCAAAATGTCCAAGTTTCAACAAAAGATTACAAAACATGCAGAGACAGAAAATGATGACCTCAGTAAAGGAGAAGATGATTAAAGCATTAGATATCATCAATGAGGAAGATAAGACCTGGGACATACCAGGCAAGGACTTTTTAAAAATGGTCCTAAATATGCTTAAAGAGCTAAAGTAAAGCATGGACAAAGAACTGAAGGGAATCAGGAAAATGATAGATGAACATAAAGAGAATATCAATAGAGAGATGGAAATTATGAAAAGGAACCAAACAGAGCTGAAGAATACAGTAGCAGAAATTTAAAATTTCCTAGTGCGTTTCAACAGAAAAATGGAGCTGACAGGACAGAAGAAAGAATCAGAGAACTTGAAAAAAAGACAACTGAAATTATTTTGTCTGAGGAGAAGAAGGAAAAAATAAACAAATACAACCTGAGGAAACTGTGGGACCCCATCAAGCATACCAATACACATATTGTGGGAGTTCCAGCAGGAAAAGGAAGAAAGAAAGGGGAAGAGAGAATATTTTAAAGAATAATGGCTAAAAACTTCCCAAATGTAATGAAAGACATGAATATGCATGAATTCCAAACAGGATAAACACCTGCATCATATTGTAATCAAATTGTCAAATGTCAGAGATAAAGAGAAAATTCTGAAAGCCACAAGAGAGAAGAAACATGCCAGGTACAAAGGAACCTCAATAAGATTAAGTTCTGATTTCTTATCAGATACCATGGAGGCAAGAAGATAGTGGAATGATATATTTAAATGCTGAAAGCCAAAAATTGCCAATCAAGAATTCTATAGCCAGCAAAACTGTCATTCAAAAATGAGGATGAGATTAAGACATCCCCAGAAAAACAAAAGCTGGGGGGATTTGTCAGCACTAGATCAGCCCTAGAGGAGATGCTAAAGAGAGTTTAGCAAGTTGAAAGGAAAGGACACAAGGATTTAAGTCACATGAAGAAATAAAGATTCCCAATAAGGCTAATGACATGGGTAAATATAAATGCCAGTACTATGTATTTGTGGTTTGTAACTTCTCTTTTTACTTCCCAGAGGATCTAAAAGGCAAATGCATAAAATGTAATGATAAATCAGTGGATTTGGATTCATAAGTATAAACAGGTAATTTGTGACAAGAACTACACACAGTAAGGGGACAAGGACTGTAGGAATATAGTTTGTGTATACTACAGAAGTTAAGTTGGTACCAAAGTAAATGAGATTGTTATAGATTTAGGATGTTAAATTTAAGCATCATAGTAATCAAAAAGAAAAGCTCATAAAGACAGAACTTCAAATACAGGCATCCTTGGAGATATTGCAGGTTTGGTTGCAGACCACTGCAATAAAGTGACTATCACAATAACGTGAGCCGTGTGAATTTTTGGTTTCCCAGTTCATATAAATGTTATGTTTATACTATCCTGTGGTCTATTGAGTATGTAATAGCTTTATGTCTAACAAAACAATGCACATAACTTAATTAAAAATATTTGATAAAAAAAACCACTAACCATCATCTGAGACTTCAGCAAGTAGTAATCTTTTTGCTGGTGGAAGGTATTGCCTCGATGTTGGTGGCTGCTAATTGATCACGGTGGCAGTAGCTGAAGACTGAGGTGGCTGTGGCAATTTCTTAAGACAACAATAAAGTCTTCTGCATTAATTGATTTCCTTTCATGAAAGATTCCTTTGTAGCATGCATTTTTTCTGCAGGTTGAAAGGAAAAGACAGGAGACAGTGGCTTGGAGTAGTATGAAGAAATGAAGATCATCAGTAAAGGTAACTAAAGTGTAAATGCAAAACCCAGTAGTACTGTATCCTCAATATACAACTCTACTCTTTAATTCATATAAGAATATGAATACAATTGAACAAGAAAAAGGCATATTTCCTGATAACAGACATGCAAATATGAAGTAGTAAAGTGGGACAAAAGTAACATAAAGGGAGAAAACAGAGGGTTATATGACTAGAGAATATATATGCTATTGAAGTTAAGTTGATGTCTTTTCAACTTGATAGATTAGAGATGGAGGTTGTGTAAAATAAACCCCAGGGTGACCACCAAGGAAGTATTTTTCAAAAATATACAGAGATGAGAAAACAATGAGTCAGATATGTCACATAAGAAAACTACCCTAAAAGAAAGGTATAATAAAGGAAAAGAGTGACAAAAAAAGATATGGCACAGGGGCTGGCTGTATAGCCCAGTTGGTAGGGCGCCGATTTACCACATGGGAGGCTCCGGGTTCGGTCCCCGGGCCCCCTTGGGTGGGCGGACTGCCTTGAGAAGGCAAGCCAATGCGGGCGGGCAAAAAGGCAAGCCCCGTGGGCAAAGGCAAGCTCCCGCGAGCAAGGGCGAGCCCCCACGAGCAGGCGGGCTGCCGCGCCGGTGAGCTGACTCGGCAGGTCGCCCCAGCAGGGGGAGACAAGCAGATACAGAGGAACGCAGAGAAAAATGAACACAGCAAGAACAAGCAAAAAGGGGGGGATGTATAATAAATAAAAATAATAATAAAAATAAAAATCTAAAGAAAAAAGATATGGCATATAAAAACCAAAGGACAAAATGGCTAAAGTAAGTACTGCCTTTAAAGTAATAACAATGAATGTTAATGGATTAAACTCTCCAATCAAAAGAGACAGAGTTGCAGAGTGTATTTTTAAAAAGCATGATCCAGCTATGTGTTGTTTACAAGAGACTCACCTTAGACCAAAAGACACAAATAGTTTGAAAGTGAAAGTATGGGGGAAAAATAGTCCATGCAAATAGTAATCAAAAAAGAGCTGGGGTAGCTACACTATTATTGGACAAATAGTCTTTAAATAAAAGCTTGGGATAAGAGACAAAGAAGGACATTATATATTCATAAAAGTGGCAGTCCACTAAGTAGAAATAACAATCATAAATGTGTATGCACCTTACCACGGTGCCCCAAAGTAAATGAGGCAAATACTGGCAAAACTGAAGAGAGAAATAGACACCTCTACAATAATAGAGACTTCAATACACCACACTCATCAAGACATAGAATATCTTGATGGAAGATCAATAAGGAAAAAGAGAACTTGAATAATATGATAAATTAACTAGACCTAATAGACATATACAGAACACTGCACCCCCAAACAGCAGGATATACATTCTTCTCAAGTGAACTGGATCATTCTCCAGGATAGACCACATGTTGGGTCACAAAACAAGTCTCCATTAATTTAGAAAGATTGAAATCATACAAAGCAAGTTCTCTGACCACAATGGAATGAAGCTTGAAGTCAATAACTAGTGAATAACTGGAAAATCCACAAATATATGAAAGTTAAATAGCACTCTCTTAAACAATACCAACTCTCATGAAAGAAATGAATTTACATGTTCAAGAAGTACACTGTACCCCAATCAGCATAAATCCAAATAGACCTACTTCAAGACACATACACTCAGAATGCCAATGTCAAAGGTAAAGAGAAAATTCTGAGCACAGCAAGTAGAAGCAAACCATCACATACAAGGGACGCCCAGTAAGACTTGGCACAGATTTCTCATCAGAAACCATGGAGGTGAGAAGGCAGTGGTATGATACAATTAGGATACTGAAAGAGAAAAACTGCCAGCTGAGAATTCTTTACCCAGCAAAGTTGTCCTTCAGATATGAAGGTGAATCTGAAATACTCATAAACAGAAACTAAGACAGTTTGTAAAAAATAATCCATCTTTGTAGGAAATATTAAAGGAAGCCTTAGAGCCTGAAAGAAAAAGAAAGGAAAGAGAGGCTTGGAGAAAAATATAGAAGAAAAAATAGCAGAAAGGATAACCAAAAGAGTAAAATGGCAGATGGAAAATATGATGTAATATATGAAAACCAAAGAATAAAATGGTGGAAGTAAATAATGCATTTACAGAAATACCATTAGATATGAATGGATTAAACGCTCCAATCAAAAGATATAGGCTGACAGAATGGATTAAAAAACATAAGCCATCCATGTGCTGTTTACAAGGGACCCACCTTAGACCCAGGGATACAAACTAGCTGAAAGTAAAAGATTGGAAAAAGATACACCATGCAAATAGTAATGAAAAAAGAGCAGAGGTAGCAATACTAATTTCAGGCAAAACAGGCTTTAAATGCAAAAAAGTTATGATACATAAAAGGCCATTATATATTAATAAAAGGGACAATCCACCAGGAAGATATAACAGTCATAAATATCTATGCACCTAAACAGGATGCCCCAAAATACACGAGAAAACCTCTGGTAAAACTGAAGGGAGAAATAGACATCTCTACAATAGTGGTTGGAGACTTCAACACACCACTGACATCATTAGATAGAACAGCTAGGCAGAAGATCAACAAGGAAACAGAGAACTTGAACAATATGATAAATGAGTTAGACTTAACAGATGTATAAAGAACATTTCATCCAAACTCAGTGGGATATATGTTCTTCTCAAGTGACCATGGATCTTTCTCCAGGACAGATTACATGTTAGGGCCCAGTGCAGCTCTCAAAAACTATAGAAAGATTGAAATTATACAAAGCACCTTCTCAGATCATAATGGAATAAAACTTGAAATCAATAATAGACAAGAAAGAGGTAAATTTGCAAATGTGTGGAGGCTAAACAACACATTCTTAAATACTCAGTAGGTCAAAGAAGAAATTCAAAGTGAAGTCAGTAAATATATTTAGACAAATGAAGATGAGAACACAACTTATCAAAACTTACGGGATACAGCAAAGGCAGTCTTGAGAGGGAAATTTATAGCCCTGAATGCCTATATTTAAAAAGAAGAAAGAGCTAAACTCAAAGATTTAACTGAACAACTAGAGAAACTAGAAAAATAACAGTAAACCAATCCCAGAGCAAGCAGAAGGAAGAAAACAATAAAGATCAAAGCAGGAATAAATGAAATTGAGAACAACAACAACAAAAATACAGAAAATCGACACAACCAAAAGCTGGTTCTTTGAGAAGATCAATAAATTTGACAAACACCTAGCTAGGCTAACAAAGAAATAAAGATGCAAAGAAATACAATCAGAAATGAAAAGGAGGAAGTTACAACTGACCCCACAGAAGTAAAAAGGATCATAAGAGGATATTATGAGAAATTGTATGCCAACAAATTAGACAACCTTGATGAAATGGACAAATTCCTAGAAATGCACAACCAACCTACACTGACACTACAAGAAATACAAGAAACCAACAAACCAATCACACTTAAAGAGATTGAGAGAGCTGATGTGGCTCAGTGGTTGAGTGCTGGCTTCCCACATATGAGGTCCTGGGTTCAGTGAGGTCCTGGGTTCAATCCTTGGCTCTGGTACCTCAAAAACAAACAAATAAACAAACAAACAAACAAAAAGAAAACAGTTTAAGGAGATTGAATCCATCATTAAAAAAAACTCCCAACAAAGAAAAGTCCAGGACCAGGTGAATTTTACCAAGCATTTCAAAAAGAATTAACACTAATCCTGTTTAAACTCTTCCAAAAAATTGAAGAGGAGGGAAAATTACCCAACACATTTTATGAAGCCAGCATCACCCTAACACCAAAGCCAGATAAAGGCACTACAAGAAAATAAAATCATAGACCAATCTCTCTAATGAACATAGATGCAAAAATTCTCAACAAAATACTTGCAATCAAATCCAACATCATATCAAAATATATATATATCATGACCAAGTAGGATTTATAATGTTTTTGTACACTAGTATTGAACAATCTGGTGAGGAAATCAGAGAAAAAATTCCATTGACAATAGCAACAAAAAGACTCAAATACCCAGTAATCAATTTAACCAAAGAAGTATAGGGCCTATATGCAGAAAACTACAAAACAATGTGAAAATAAATCAATGAAGACCAAAACAAATGGATAGACATTCCATGATCATGGATTAGAAGACTAAGTATTGTGAAAACGTCAAACCTACCCAAAGTGATTTATAGATTCAATGCAATACCAATCAAAATTCCAACAGCCTATTTTACAGAAATAGAAAAGACAATTACCCTCCAGGCCCAGTGCGTGTGTGTGCCACCAGGCCCCATGAGCGGGTGAACCGCCCAGGCCCCACCAAGCCACGCAGCAAGATGACATAACAGGAGAGTGACACAAGGGAAAGCCAAGACGAGATGCACCAAAAAACCAGAAACTAATTTGGCGCAGGTGGTAGGACGCCATTCTCCCACATCGGAATTACCAAGGCTCGAGTCCTAGTGAAAACAGGAGAAGAAAGATGAGAAGAGAGGGCAGGAAACAAACACAGAGAATTGCCCAGCGAATGGACACAAAAACAGCAAAAATGGGGGGTGGTAAATAAATAAACAATAATAGGGTGGATTGGGGGAAATACAGCAAATGTAAGGTATGGGCTACAGTTAGTACTGTAGTAATATTTTGACAATATTCTTTCATAATTTCTAACATGTTTCACAACAATGCAAGGTATTGGTGATGGGGTGATATATGGGAGCCTTGTATGATGTTATGCATGTTTGTTTTGTAAGTTCACAACTTTCACTATACACTTATTTTTTTTAAGATTTACTTTTTATTTATTTATATATCCCCCCCTTGCTGCTTGTTCTTGCTGTGTTCATTTTGCTTTTTTTGCATTCTTCTGTGTCTGCTTGTCTCCCCCTGCTGCGGCATCCCACCGAGTCAGCTCACCGCACAGCAGCCTTCCTGCTCGGGGCGGCCTGCCTGCTCGTGGCGGCTTGCTTTCTTGAGGCAGTCTGCCTGCTCGAGGAGGCCCTGGGAACCGAACCCAGGGCCTCCCATGTAGTAAACCAGAGCCCTACCAATTGAGCTACAGCTGGTTCCCCTCACTATACACTTATTAATGTATGTTCATGTTCGAATGATATACTTCAAATAAATTTTTTAAAAATAAAAATGAGTATATATTTAAAAAGAAAAAGCAATTACCAAATTTATTTGGAAGGGAAAGTGCACCTGAATAGCCAAAAGCATTCTGAAAAAGAAGAGTGACATGGGAGGAATTACACTGCCTGACTTGAAACATTACAAAGCTACAGTGGTCAAAAGAGCATGGTACTAGCATAAAGGTAGACACATCGATCAGTGGAATAGAATTGAGAGTCCAGAAATAAACCCTCACCTCTGGGGTCAACTGGTTTTTGACAAACCTACCAAGCCCATGTTAACAGGACATAACAGTGTCTTCAAAAAATGGAAAATTGGATATCTATAACCAAAAGCATGAAAGAGGAACCCTATCTCACTCCCTAAACAAGAATCAACTCAAAATGGATCAAAGACCTACATATAAATCCAGGACCATAAAACTACTAGAAGAAAATGTAGGGAAACATCTTAAAGATGTTGTAGTTTCTTGGTCCTTATGCCAAAAGCACACACAACAAAAGAAAAAATAGATAAATGGGACCTCCTCAAAATCAAACACTTTTACACCTCACAGGACTTTGTTAAAAGGGATGAAAAGGCAGCCGAGTCAATGGGAGAAAATATTTGGAAATCACACGTCTGATTATGGTTTAATATCCATGATAAAAAGATGTTACCACTCAACAATAAAAAAACAAATGACCCAATTAAAATTGAATAGACATTTGTCCAAAGAAGAAATACAAATGGCAAAAAACACATGAAAAAATGTTTTTCATCACTAATCATTAGGGAAATGCAAATCAAAACTACAATGAGATATCGTTTCACACCTATCAGAATGGCCACTGTTAAAAAGACAGAAAACTACAAGTGTTGGAAAGGATGTGGAGAGATAGGAACACTTACTCACTGTTGGTGGGAATGCAGAATGGTACAGCCACTTTGGAGTACTGTCTGGCAGTTCCTAAGGAAGTTGAATATAGATTTGCCACCTGACCCTGCAACCCCACTACTGAGTACATACCCAGAAGAACTGAGAGCAATGACAAGAACAGAGATCTGCACACCTACGTTCATAGCAGCATTATTCACGATTGCCAAAAGTTGGAAACAACCCAGGTGTCCATCAATCGATATATGGATAAACAAACTGTGGTGTATTCACACGATGGAATATTATGCAGCTGTAAGAAGAAATGAAGTCGTGACGCATATGACAACACAGATGAACCTGGAGGACATTATGTTGAGTGAAGCAAGCCAGAACCAAAAGGACAAATACTGTATGATTGCGTTACTATGAACCAAATATATTGTACAACATATTGTATGATTCCATTTATATAAAATGTAAATATAAATCAATTTATAAAGATGGAATTTGATTAGTGGTTATGTAAGGCTAGCGAAGGCATGCCAAGTGGTATGGAGTTTTAGGAGTAATGAAATAATTCTAAAATTTTTTGTGATGATGAATGCACAACATTGTGTTTATACTAAAAGCCATTGATTAAACACTTTAGGTAGATCATATGGTATGTCAATATATCTCAATAAACCTGCTTAATAAATAAATAACTGTGCAAAAATAGCCAGGAATAGCAGCTAAGAACAGCAGGGAAAATATAGAGAGATTGAGAGGTGAAGAATTTTCATTTTGCTTGTTTTTTATTACTATTATTATTAAAATAATGAAATTGCTCTATTAATAATTGAATGGATGGATGCACAACTATGTGATTATACAAAATACTATTGATTGTACACTTTGGATGAATCGTATGCTTTATTAGTATATATCAATATAATTGATTTGTTAAAAAAAAACAACTTTGTCATGAAAGTGAAAAGACAACCTACTCAATGGAAGAAAATATCTAGAAACTATATGTCCAATAAGGATTTAATCTCCAGAATAAAACCTACAATTCAACAATAAAAAGTCAAAATACCCCATTTAAAAAATGGACAAAAGACTTGACTAGACATTTCTCCAAAGAGGAAATATAAATGGTGAAAAAGCATATGAATAGATGCTAAACATCACTAGGTTTTAGGGAATTGCAAATCAAAACCACAAGATACTATTTTACAACCACTAGAATGGCTAGTGTTAAAAAAAACAACAACAGAAAACTACAAGTGTTGGAGAGGATGTGGAGAAATGAAGACTCATTAACTGCTGGAGGGAATGTAAAATGGTACAGCCTCTGTGGAATAGTGTTTGGCAATTCTTGAGGAAGCTAAATACGGAATTACTATATGACCCAGCAATTCTGGTACTACATATATGCTCAGAAGAACTGAACGCAGGCACTCAAACAGATACTTGCACACTGATGTTCATAGCAACATTATTCACAATTGCCAAAAGACGGGAGCAACCCAAGTGTCCATCACCGATGAATGGATAAACAAAATATGGAATATACATATAACAACATACAGAAGACAACAACAAAGTCTGCTGCATCGATTGACTTACTTTCACGAAAGATTTCTCCATATCTTGCGTTGCTGTTAGTATTTTACCCACCATAGAACTTCTTTCAAAATTGGACTCAGTCCTCTCAAACCCTGCCACTGATTTATCAATGAAGTTTATGTACTATTCTAAATCCTTTGTAGTCATTTCAACAATATTCATGGCACCTTTACCAGGAATAGATTCCATCTCAAGAAACTACTTTCTTTGCACATCCATAAGAGGCAACTCCTCTTCCATTCTAGTTTTATCTTAAGATCACAGCAATTCCATCACATCTTCAGGCTCCCCTTCTAATTCTAGTTCTCTTGCAGTTACTTCCTCCAATGAAGTCCTTAACACCACAAAGTCCACCATTTAGGCAGACACAAAGTCCAGTGGATAGAATAAGAGCTTGGAGTAAGGGCCAATACTTGAAAAGAGTGGAAATAGTTTCTCATTTTGAGAAATGAAAGAGGCAGTCAGAAAGAGTTCATCATTAGTGATTTTTTTTTACCATCAGAAAAGAAAAAAACATCAAGAGAAAAGAACAGATGAATTTGAAAAGAAATTCTGTACTTTTACAGCCTAATTTTTCCATTCTCTCCACCTTGCTTTTCCTGCATCTCTCATCAAGGTGAAACCAAAAATAGACTGTATGTATTCACAAATATTTAATTGACTATTATGTGCCAAGCTCTGTGATAGGGCCTAGAATAAAGAGATAAATGAGACACAGTCACTGACATTAAGGAGCTAACAGTCTAAAAGTGGGTACAGTACACAGCTGCATGACAATATGGTGAGTACTACAGTAGAGATATGATCAAGGAGCACACCTTTCCAAAAGAGGAAATCCTTATCTGTTTAGGGGATACTACCAGGGAAGAATGAGTTATCAGCATAATATTTAGTAAAGGGCTTGAAGAGTACTTACTGAATGATTGAATGAATGAGTTAATGGATGGATAAATAGATAAGACTGAAAATATTAAGATGGTGAACTCCCCACAATTCAAGTTCCTAGGAGGCTTTCTGATATATGTCAGATTATGTTTGCTTCTGACACATTCTGAAAAGCAGTTTTAAGAACCCAAAAGTTAAATATAGTCATCAAGGCTACATTTGTCAATTCTTTTACTTGTATACAGATTTTCCAGTTCTTTCATTTGGATATGTATTCATAAAGTGTTTTTGTTTCTTCATATTGTGCATGTTGCTTTTATTCAATAAGATGAGTTTCTAAAGATTGTGTGAAAATAAAGCATTTGCAAATTGAGATCTCAATGAAGATATAATAAAAACTGGATAGGACGATCTGAGTTCTAGAACTTCTAGTTCTGTCACCCATGTGTGATCTTGGGCAAATGTCTTGATCTCTCTAGGTGTCAGTTTGCCTATGTGTAAAATGAAAGTACTTTACAGATGACTTCTGAAAGTTTATCACTCATTTTAAATGAATTAAAACTTTTTAACTTAATTTAATGCAGCCTTTCATGTAGGAAAGAACCATATTATAATCATTAGATAATCACCCCTCAACTGAAATAATTAATAAATTTACTAATATATTATTTTCTCAGAAAGTATTGTAGGTTTGTTTAAGCTCCCTTAAACTTTTGTTTGTTTTAGTTACTGGAGTCAGGCTGTCTTTTCAACACAAGGTAACCATTGTTGTATTACCCATTTGTTGTACACAGGAAGAAGCAATCCTGCTACCTGGTGTGAGAATTGGGAAATCTGGTTGTTTCCTAAAATAAATTTCACCAAACTACACTGGTCTTAATCCCCCACCTCCCACCACTGGGTCTTTTTTGTTCTTTTAATAAGCTTTATTTCCTCTTTTTCTTAAAAAAAAATCCCAAATATGTAATAGACTGGCTCTTAAAAACTAGCATTCATTCCACACAATTGATTTAAAGCTATTTCTCATACTTGACAATTGTAACTTCTAGAGCCTTATAGGCAATAGGCATTGAATAAATATTTGTTTTTAATTTATTTAAAATAAGTTCAATTTTACAGATTATGATTATAAAACCTCACCCTTTCTTTGATGTTTCAACACTAAAGAAGAAAATAAGAAAGCATAATGCCAGCAACTCTGGGGCTGCCAGCTCTGTTTCCAAGGAAACAGAGAATAGATCATCAAAAAAAATAAGGATTTTCAACCTGATTACCCTTTTTCCAACAGTCTAGTCTCTGTTACTGCAAAATGAAAGGCAACATACTCTTTATCTGGCAATCCAGGTTTTTTATTCTGTTTGTACTGCCCCTCACTATTAGCACTAGTTAAACAATTTAATCTCAGGTTGTATGTTGGTTTGCCTGTAGTGAGAGCTACATTCCTTCAGAAGGATGAAGACTATCTTCTGAATATAAAGCACACAATGTACATTTGCTGGATAACCAAAACTCAAAACTGTCAAATGTTTACATTATTGAATATCAGATTTTACATTTCTTGGAAATAATAGAAGAAAGTAATAGGAATTTATAAGAAAAGGATAAAGACTTTCAGAATGAAACATTTTATTTAAAGAGATAAGGAAAGAAAGAACAGGAAGCAAAAATGATAGGGGTTAAGGGGAGAATAATTGGATTTCCATTCAGTTTTAAATACAGCAAAATACCACAGATTTGTACTTACCGCAGATAAAAATCATGATCCTGAAAAATAACAGCTATAGATAGTAAAAGCTTGGTTTCAAATTATTATAATACTTAGGGATACTATGTTACCTAATACTGCTAGTAGTGTTTCTCTATTTAAAAAATTTGGTTAAAGTCAGAGGATGCGTCTTTGGATAAAGTGTGCAATAGAAATTTGCATTTTTGAAATTACAGTTAAGAGGTTTTAGATGGAATAGTAATAATTTCAGATAATGAATACTGAAATTCATATAATAGATTTAGTGGGAAACCATGATTAATGAAATCATCTTTCAGGTCTTCCTTATATCTATTTTTGTGTTTACATGTCTATTTCCCCAAAGAACTCAAGATTTTCAAGGTCAGGGGCTATAAGAACATCTTGGTCATTTTTTATACCTAAGCATAATATTGGACCTAGTAATTGGAGGTATTCCATAATTCTTTTTGGATGAAAGTTTATTTATTTAAATAACACCCTATACTTTAATTAAATATTTTAGCTATATTTGCTATGAAATCTAAAATTTGTAATATTAAAACACATTTTATTGTAAATACTGTGGCAGTTTGAAATTATTTTATTAATCCCCAAAAGAGAAAGATTATGTTTTGAACTAGTTTATTCCTGTGGGCATGATACACTTTGATTGCATTAAATTCGGTTTAGGGTCCTTTGATTCGATTACTTGGTAAGATCGATTTAGGGCTTTTTTTTTTTTAGGCGGTACTGGAGATTATTGAACCCAGGACCTTGTACATGGGAAGCAGGCACTCAACCACAGAGCTATATCTGCTCCCCTAGGGTTTTTGATTGGACTATGTCAGTAAGGCATGTCTCAGGCTGAGTTTCCACCCCCTTGGTGGTTCTGACATAAAAACCCAGAGACAGAGAGAAACAGACAGAGGGAAAGGGAGCTGGCAAATTTGATTCTGCAATGTAAGAGAGAGGACTGCAGGAAAACACAAGCCCCCAGGAGGCTCAAAGAGGCTAGGCCCACAGAGCAGCTAAGGGGAAATGAGCTCTGCTGTATGCCTGGTTGCTCGCAGCTGAGCTTAAACCTTGGGAAGAAATTGGAGCAGCAGAGACTGATATAGGAAGCCTGTGAAGAGACAAACCCTATGTCTGGTTGCCCTCAGCTGAGGTCAAACCTTGGCAGAGATCAGTGGCCATTTTGCTTCAACACGTGGCAACTGATTTTGGTGAGAATTCACCTCTGATGGTGCCTCAGTTTGGACTTTTCAAGACCTTGGGACTGTAAGCTTTTACCTCAGATAAATCCCCTTATAAAAGCCAAACAATTTCTGTTCCTTTGCATAGGCAGCCATTTGGCAAGCTAAAACAAATACTAATAGTCAAGGCAGACAATTTACTGTGAAACAACTTTTAATATTTGAAAACTGTTTAAAAAAAAGACTTTGGGACAAAATGTTATTTCCAAAAAATTAGCTTAGCAAAGACTTTTTGTTAAGGGAGAATACCAACAACATGTGGAACAAATATGTACTTGAGAAGAGTAAAGCAAATAGGAAAAGGTAGTGGGTTTGGACTAAATGACATGATCATATAATAATAACAAAGTAGGGAACTTGATGAGACCTATGGAAATAGTAGTGAAGGATCTGGAAATGATGTGTCCTAGCCTATAATTATGGAGGTTGGACTAAATCAGAGATTAGGAAACTTAGATAATGAATATTGTGGGTCATAAGGTCTCTGTTACAACTATTCAACTCTGCTGTTGTAGCATGAATGAAGCTATGGCTCCAGTAAATGAGCTTGGCTCCAATAAAACATCATCTATAAAAACAGGTGGCAGAGCAAATTTGGCCTGCTGGCCATGATTTACTGACTTCTCAATTCAACATTCCAGATCCAATGTTCTATATATATGAATGTTAACATTATTCAATATGGATTTTCTGATTTTCCAAACTCATTAGACATTGGTCAAGAAATGTGATTAATGGTAAGATCAGCAGAAAACTTTGACTAGAGAGAAGGAAAAAGAATAGCAGTTATATATGGCAGGTGACTCATAGAAAGATTGAGAGGTGATGAGTTTTGTTTGTTTTTCATTTGTTATTATTAGAATAATGAAAGTGCTCTGAAAGTGATTGGGGTGATGAATGCACAAACATGTGATTATACCAAATACCATTGATTGTACTCTTTGGGTGGATTTATGCTTTATCAATATGTATCAATAAAATTGAAAAAAAAACTTAAGCTTTAAATGTAATTCAGACTTTAGCTAAATTAACCAGAGTTCTGTTTAGTATCACTGTGCATATATAAAATGTTGTGACATTGTTTAATGTAGTATTATGACTAATTTTATTAATATATTCATTCTAAATAATTGATATATTTAATGAAACTTATTCAAACATATATGGATATAGAAAATCTCTCTAAGGAAATTTAGTGCAATATAAATGCTATTAATTTAAGAATCTTAAGTATCTTCTTAGTTAGCTAGGGACCAAAGTAATAATCATTCAAATGTTATAACATTTATAGAATAGTATCAGATAGCTAAGCCTGGACAAAATTTTGTGTTTACCTTTCTTACTATATGATGCTCTCATCTTCAAAATTCTTAATGTATACTTTTCCTGGTCCTGATACTAGGCCACTGAGGAAAAATATCAGGTTTTCACAGTTTTTATACTAAAAACAGGATTAGCAAAATGTTTCTATTATATTTGAGGGACAAATGCTTACTTAAGACACAATATCAGGAAAAAGAGGATAGTAGTGGAAACAAATTGACATTTTCAGAAAGGATTGTTTGGGGTATTATTTTAGTTTCCTAGAGCTGCTTAAGCAAATACCATGCAAATAGATAGCTTGAAAAATGGGAATTTAATGGGTCATGGTTTTGAGACCAGGAAAAAGTCCAAATCAAGGCATCACAAGGCGGTGCTTTCTCCCTGAAGACTGTGGCATTCTGGGACTGACTGCCAGTAATCCCTGATCCTGGGTTCCTCTATCACATGGCAATGCACATGGTGGCCTCTCCTGGCCTCTCCCTCCTCTCTGGGTTCCATTGACCTTCAGCTTTATGCTTCCTGTGGCTTTCTTTCTGAGTGTCTGAATTTTTATTCTGCTTATAAAGAGCTCCAGTAATAGAATTATGAACCTTCCTGATTGAGATGGTCCACACCTTAACAGAAGTAACCTCATTAAAAAGTCCTACTTGCAATGGGTTCACACCTGCAGAATGTATTAAGTTTGAGAACATGTTTTTCTGGGGTACATAGCTCCAAACTACCACAGGTATTTTGTCTCCATTGATTAGTTCGCTTTTTAATGCTGGATTACTTTGGAGCTGTAAAAAGCAAGAGTGCCCAAGGAGTTCAAACTCAGAAATAAATCTTTCCCAAATAATAACATAGTGTAAGGAGGTCTGGTTTACTCTTTTACTTCTGACTGATATTTTTATGATTTGGGAAGTTATTTAATTTCTTTGAGCCTCAGTTTCCTCATCTGCAAAATGTGAAAAATAATTCTACCCTGGAGATGGCAGGTAAATTACAGCTATTTGTGTAAAGTGTCTGTTAGACACTCAAAAAAAGTAGCTATTTTTACTATGAATGTCACAGAATTTGCTTATTTAGAAAAATAAGTGCTTGCCCCTTTTTTATTTTCCTAGAACCAAAAGGGAAATAAAAAGGAAAAACTAACAGTTCATTGAAAACAATCATCACATATGAATCATCTTTCTATCTGTTAAAGGAGTTAGCAGGGTGCATTGCACAAAATAGACATATAGAAATATTTACTTAAGGAAAGAAGGTGGAGAAGTCTAAAATAAGACATTTTAATATTGCAGGCAGCAGAAAGGTAGTGAAAGCTTTTTCTCAGGGCCTGGAGAACCCCTCCGAGGGAAGACACAGTTTAGTGAAGGGATGAAGTTTCTATGGGCAGTTGATTTTGAACCCATGTCACACCTATGGCCTGAGGCAACCACTGTCCAGCACATTTTTGTTTGGTGGCTATTTCCTAAAGCTGTGTGGCTTTTCCCTCTCTGTATCTGCAAGGATTGGTGCAGTACCTATACTGCTATTGTTCCTCTTGAGGACTTTCTACTGGGCAGTTGCCTGCTGCCAAAGTTCTGCTTCAAAGTCCTTGAGAAATTAAATACATGGGTGTTGCAGACGCCAATGGCGAAGTGAGTCACTGAAGTGTTCCTGTTTCAACTGTTCTCAAAACCCTCAATTAAAACAGTCATATTATATGAACTGCAGGAGCTCCCTTCTGAGAGGTTCTGTGTGACTAATACCCATTTGGTTCTTTGAACAGAAACAGCCACTAGGGAGTCTGTCTGGAAGGGGTTAGCCTGATTCTCGGCCTTCTGTTATTTCTTTTTCTGTGTTTTGTGGGTGGGTCACATGGCATGAGCTCTAAGCAGACAGGCAGGTGCTGGTGCCCATATCTGCAGTCTAACTCAACAGTTCCTACCTGGTGTTCCTGACTTGTCCATACTCTTACCCCGGTGTCTAGCTGAATGGAAGGTGGTATACCTACCCTCCTTCTGTCTTATGGTTGGTGCTGAGATGGGTCCCTTCAAGCAGTCAGTAAAAAAAATCCAAAAATAGGGGCTGGCTCAAGGCCAGATACTGAGGAGAGTACAGGTTTAATTTTAGTCAACAAAAGCAGTGTAAGGAGCAGAACAAGATTAGGAACCGCATCAACACCAAGCCTGAATCAAGGGAAGGAAAGAACCAGAATCTACAGAACAAAGATGAGAGCTGGTAGGAGTTGGCAGACAGACAGTAACAAGGGAACTAACAATCTACTTACAGTTAAGTTGGCTGTAGAGCATTCTGCTGTGGTCAGGTGCTAGCATCTCTTAGAGGCCCAAGATATGCACCTATGGGCCTGCCTGTCACCCTTCTTCAACCATATCTATGTCTTCATCCTAAAAATACGTAGCACTCATGGGTTGATAGTGCTGATATGACATGCAAAAGTAGGTGATAGCCTTGGAGGATTATCAATTTTCATAGCGGTGGGTAACTCGTGTGAATTATACACAAATTCTGTCCTCAAAGCATTTTTTGTTTAGCGAGAAATCCAATGATTCTTGTCCTCAGGAAAGAGAAAGTACAAAAACATATACGAATTGCTTTCAAATGGAGGAGCTTTCTTTTTGGCACTGCCAAGAAACCAGTACTTTTCTCCCAAAATGATTGTTTCCTAAGAAGTAATTAATAGCCAATCTCACTATGAGGGAGAGCAGGAGAGGAAAAAAGAGTAGATTAGGATAGTGGGCCAGGCAGAACATAGGGTACTCAGGAAAAACGCGGAAAGAGGAAGAGAAAAAAGAAGGAAAATGGAAAGAACCGGAAGTGAAAAATCAGAAAGCAACATAAAATTGAAGGAAAAGAAGGGGATGTAGCAATAGCTTTCTGCTGCAGAAGGCTGGGAGCCCCCAGTAGCAAGCATAGCGACAAGGCCTGTGAAACTTTATGTACAGTAATCTGCCAGCAGAAGAATTCAATGCAGAAGTCACTGTGGAACAAAATAGGACTAGGAAGAATACCTGAGGCATGGACCCCACCCACCTCTGCCTCCTAAGCTGTTGTAACCCTCCCTGTAGGAGAAAGGCCTAAACATAAAGACCTTGTCCACTATTTTTACCTTAATGAAGTGGTTAGAGTTAGACAGAGCTGGTGCGATGCCTTTTTCTAACAGTATGCCTTTAGGCAAGTTACTTTTAACATTTCCATACCATAGTTTCTTCATCTGTAAAATTAGAATAATATAGTACCAACTCAATTGTGTTGTTGGAAAGATTAAATGATTGATGCATGTACAAGAATTTAGCACAGTATTATGGCACATGGTTAGTGTAGCAGGCATTTGTTTTTGGCAGCCCAGCATCCATCTCCCCTACTTTTGTACCAGCTCCAATTACCTTTCCACTATTGTGTACAGTCTTTTGAAATCTGAATCTCAGGAACAAAGCTGAGGTAATAACCTATTCTGATACTCTCAATTTACCATGTGTTTTGGTCAGCCACAGGCATGCCATTTGAAATATACCAAAGATTGGTCAGTCTTTATAAAGGGTATTTATTTGGGGTAGAAGCTTACAATTACCAGGCCACAAAGCATAAAGTTCTTCCCTCACCAAAGTCCACGTGTTGGAGCAAGATGGCTGCCGACGTCTCCAGGGTTCAGGCTTCTGGATTCCTTTGTTCCCGGGGCTGCGTTTCTCTCCGGGTTTAGCTTCTGTTTGCTTCACGAGTTCAGCTGTAGACCATGAGGCCTTCTATGCATTGCCTCTCTCCACAAGGCAGCTGTAGACTATCGGGCGAACGGCTCACTCCAACATCAGAACTGCTTCTCCAATCTGCTTCTCTAAATCTCTACAACTCAGATCTGCTGCGTGGCCTTTATACTTGAGACCACACCCACCGAGGGGCGGGGCCCAGTTAATGCCCTTATCATAACTCAATCATGCCCAAATGAACAGACTAGTCTACAAGAATAATCCAATTTATGTTTTTGGAATTCACAATTAAATAAAACTCTGAAACCATTACACCATGGAAACCACTTCATCCTGTGGCAGGTGATTTATAGGCAAAAGTATAAGGATGTATATTTCCTTATGGAAATGTTTAGTCCCTGAGTATTCCCATCAGTGATTACTACAGAGAAATTTCCAGAGATTTCCTGAGTGAATTAATTAGTTTTCAATTGCAATATTATTCAATATCTTGTGTATCTTGTATACATAGCACTGTGCCAGAAGTGTTGTAAGGGAAACAAAGGATTTCTATCCTTTATTTTGTGATAAAAAGCTGAAGCTTGCTGATAGGATGAAACACAACTTTTTATTTGAAAACTCAATAAGGATAATTTGTGAGGAGAATAATTTTATTTTAAAAAAAGCAGAAATAAATAACTGGTTTCAATTCTCTTCTGTGGGAAGATGTACTTATGGTAGTTGAAAATGTTTGGGTTAATCATTTTTCTTACATATATCACAAAGGAACACTCTGGGTCATGACTTCAAGGCTAGTTTCTCTGCTATAATCTTTTGGAGGAATGCAAAACTTTTCCCCCTGTACCCTCTGCATGTGTCTCTTCATCCCATAAGAAGACAAGCTCGAGATGATTCCATTAAATAAGTACATTCTCCAGGGACACACAAGTGGGCCATGTGCTCCAGGGGTTGGGATTTTTGTTTTTGTTTTAATGGCTCCTCTTTTTTAAACTTTTTATTTTGAAATAATTTCAAACTTACAGGACAGTTACAAAAAATACAACCCCCACACAGAGAACTCTAACATGCCCCTACCACCTCCAGATACCTAGACCCACCAATTTTAACATTTTGCCACATTTTCTGTATCATTCTATCAATCAATCTATTTATTCCATCCAGGATCATGTATTGTATATAATTGTCATTGCCTCTTTAGTTGCTTTTTTCTTTTTTTAATTGTGGGAACATAAACAACATACAGCATAAACACTCCCATCTCTAACACTCCCAAGCTCCAAGCATACCATTCAACGGGATTAATCACATTAACTATGTTGCAGTATGTTTAGCACCTTCTGTTGCTAAACCTTTCCCATCTCCCCAAACAGAAACCTTACACTCATTATGCATTAACTATCCATTTCCCTCTGCCCCTTGCCCCTGGCAACTTAAATTTATACAAGCATGCCTCATTTTTTTGCACTTTGCTTTATTGCCCTTCACAGATACTGTGGTGTTTTTTTTTGTTTGTTTTTTTTCAAATTGAAGGATTATGGCAACCCTGCATCGAGCAAACTATACGTACCATTTTTCCAATAGCATGTGCTCATTTTGTGTCTTTGTGTCACATTTTGGTAATTCTCACAATATTTCAGATTTGTTCATTATTATCTGTTATGGTGATCTGTCATCAGTGATCTTTGATGCTACTATTTTAATTGTTTTGGGGTGCCACTGAATGCTGTGTGTGTTCTGACTGCTTCACTGACCAGATATTTCCCATCTCTCTACCTCTTCTTGGGCTTCTCTATTCCCTGAGATACAACAATATTAAAATTAGGCCTATTCATAACCTTACAATGGCCTCTTACTTTTCAAGTGAAAGGAAGAGTCGTATATCTCTCACGTTAAATCAAAAGCTGGAAATGACTAAGCTTAGTGAGGAAGGCATGTTGAAAGTCGGAGATAGGCTGAAAGAGGAGTGGCATGGGAGGAATTTCACTGCATGGCCTTGAAACATATTACAAAGCTACAGTGGTCAAAATAGCATGTTGCTGGCATAAAGATAGACACATTGATCAGTGGAATAGAATTGAGAGTCCAGAAATAAACCCTCACCTCTATGGTCAACTGGTTTTTGACAAACCTATCAAGCCCCTGTTAACAGGACATAACAGTCTCTTCAACAAATGGTGCTGAGAGGACTGGATATGTATAAACAAAAGAATGAAAGAGGACCCCCTATCTCACTCCCTATACAAGAATCAACTCAAAATGAATCAAAGACCTAAATATAAAAGCCAGGACCATAAAATTACTAGAAGAAAATGTAGGGAAACATCTTAAAGACCTTGTAATAGGTGGTGGTTTTTTGGACCTTATCCCCAAAGCATGTACAACAAAGGAAAAAATAGATAAATGGGACCTCTTCAGAATCAAACACTTTTGCACCTCACAGGACTTTTTTAAAAAGGTGAAAAGGCAGCCAACTCAATGGGAGAAAATATTTGGAAATTGCATATCCGATAATGGTTTAATATCCATGATATATAGAGATGTTACAACTCAACAATAGACAAATGACCCAATTAAAAAATGGGCAAAGGACTTGAATAGACATTTGTCCAAAGAAGAAATACAAATGGCAAACAAAAACACATGAAAGAATGTTCAACATCACTAATCATTAGGGAAATGCAAATCAAAACTACAATGAGATATCATTTATACCTATCAGAATGGCCACTATTAAAAAGATGGAGAACTACAAGTGTTGGAAAGGATGTGGAGAGATAGGAACACTTATTCACTGTTGGTGGGAATGCAGAATGGTACAGCCACGTTGGAGGACTGTCTGGCAGTTCCTAAGGAAGCTGAATATAGATTTGCCACATGACCTTACAATACCATTACTGGGTACGTGCCCGTAAGAACTGAGAGCAGTGACAAGAACAGAGATCTGCACACCTATGTTCATAGCAGCATTATTCACGAATGCCAAAAGTTGGAAACAACCCAGGTGTCCATCAATCGATATATGGATAAACAAACTGTGGTGTATTCACACGATGGAATATAATGCAGCTGTAAGAAGAAATGAAGTCGTGAAGCATATGACAACATGGATGAACCTGGAGGACATTATGTTGAGTGAAGCAAGCCAGACACAAAAGGACAAATACTCTATGATTATGTTACTATGAACCAAATATATTGTGCAACATATTGTATGATTCCATTTATATAAAATGTAAATATAAATCAATTTATAAAGATGGAATTTGATTAGTGGTTATGTAGGGCTAGGGAAGGCATGCTAAGTGGTATGGAGTTTTTCTTTTTGGAGTAATGAAATTATTCTAAAATTTTTTGTGATGATGAATGCACAACATTGTGATTATACTAAAAGCCATTGAGTATACACTTTAGGTAGATCATATGATATGTGAATATATCTCAGTAAAACTGCTTAATAAATAATTGTGCAATAACAGCCAGAAATAGCAGCTATGTACAGTGGGTAAAATAGATTGAGAGGTGAAGAATTTTCTTGTCTGTTTTTTATTATTACTATTGAAATAATGAAAATGCTCTAATAATGATTAAAGTGATGAATGCATAACTATGTGATTATTCCGAATACTATTGATTGTACACTTTGGATGAATTGTATCCCTTATAAAAGGTATCAATAAAATTGATTTGTAGATAAATAAATAAATGGAAAACAGCCCAAGTGGAATAAAATTAGGTCAATGCCAAATACAATTCTAAGAATTCTGCAATTAGACACACACACACACACACACACACACACACACACACCATCGGATGTTGGGCTAGCTTTTAAGAATGATACCATGTCATTCCTGCTATCAGTCCATTGTTTTGAAGCTGCTACACGTGATCATGAAAGGTTTTTGAGCTGCTTTTTACTCATTCCTTTGTGCAAAACCAAACTGAAATTTTTCAGAATGAATTGTCACTTGAGTGTCTGAGTGGCGGCTTGAGTGAAATTGCCTCCTCATATTAATATGAAACCAATTTTCAAAGAGGTGGAGGTTCTGGGGAGCAAGACAAGTCAGCGTCAAACTGATCACGAAGAAACCTATTAGGGATTCCAGTGCTAGTGGGAATTTTGATAACGTTGTTTTAAAGACTAGCAGTGCTTTTTGTGATTCAGGCGTTCATCTTGTACCAAGAACTGAACCTTGTCGAGCTGATGGGTGTTTTTTATTAACCATTGGTTTTAAGCGCTGTTACCCACTAGGACGAAGCCGGCCATTAATGGGGGGAAAGGCGGAGCCACTTGTTCCTTCCTCAGGCCCACCCGTCCAGTGAATGCACCGCTGGGAAAGCCGAAATTACGGAAGCCTGAGGCGTTTCAAATCTGAACAGGAAAGGTTTTTCAACTGCTGCAGGAAGGCTTTTGCGTTGAGGCACCTGATGGCCGCCGGGTTCTGGTGTCTCCCCTCCTGTCCCCCAGTCCGGCACCAACATCATTTGCCTCTTGGCTCCATTCACCCTGCCTCACTCAGCCTTTCGGCCTCCATCCCGCCAGGGCTCCCGCACCACGCCCCTCCCTCTGAATTCCCCTCGCTCTCCGTTCCCTCGGGCGTGCCTCTCATTGCCCTTCCCTCCCCCTTCCGGGTTTTCCCGCTCTTAATCTCCCCGCTTTCCCTGCACCCTCCAGCCCAGGTCAGCCCACGCTTCATTTCCCTCTCTATTCCTATTTCAGATTCGCGCTCTCGCCGCAAACACCGTTTCCTCCCTCGGCTCTCGGAGACGCCGGGCGGGTACGGCACGGGCCGGCTGCGCGCAGGCGCATTCTGCGGGGGCGCGCGGACTGGCCCGGCGCCCACGCAGGCGCGCGGTGCTCCGGCTCCGCTCGCGTGCGGGTGTCCTGTCTCTGACTCCTTCAGTCCTGGCTCGGGGCCCCGCAGCGGCGCCACCATGTTTCTTCACTCGGTCAACCTCTGGAACCTGGCGTTTTATGCCTTCATGTTCTTCATGGCGATGGTGGGGCTGTGGGATGTCTTTTTCGGCTTCGAGGAGAACAAGTGCAGTATGAGCTACATGTTCGAATACCCCGAGTATCAGGTAAGTTCCCGCCCTCTCCTTACCTGGGCGCTCCACGACTCGGCCTCCCGCATCCCCCTGCCTGATCCTTCTATGGGTTCGCTCTACCTCGGCTCCTTGTTCTTCTCTGGTCCCCCTATTCCTCTGTTTTCCTCGCCCCTGAAGACGCTGCAGACCCCTGCCGCATCCTCACCTCCCCTTTGTGTTCTCTTTTCACGGTCTTATCCTCTTCACTCCCCTCCTAGTTACTCCTGGGTCTCTCCAGCCCCAAATCCCGAGCCCAAGATCTTCGGAATGGCCGGCCCAGCCCCCTCATCCCCAAATAGGCAACCTCAGCCCTTCTGCCTAACCCCAAACCTCATCTTCCCTTTAACAGGTGCCCTGGACCCTTCTTTGCTTCCCACTCTCGTACCGTTTTCCCCTCCCGTCCTGTGATTTGCAAGTCATCTTTTGCTCTGAGCGTCT
Organism: Chaetophractus vellerosus; assembly: GCA_004027955.1. Taxonomy (NCBI): domain Eukaryota; kingdom Metazoa; phylum Chordata; class Mammalia; order Cingulata; family Chlamyphoridae; genus Chaetophractus; species Chaetophractus vellerosus. The sequence continues at coordinate 25,270 of PVKH010002102.1, forward strand.
GCAGAGTGTGTATTGGCTAGTTTCCAAGGCTGCCTTAGAGATTAAAAGGTTTTATCTGTAGTGAAAGGCTAACCTGGTGAGTTATTAAATGGAAAACTATTTAGGTTCCCTACTGTAAAGATTTGTGGATCCTCAGGTTTTGTAGGTTATGGTTTCCTGCGAGTGCTTGCTTGCCCGTGTTTGTCCTTATCGCCGAACAGTTGGGCCTCTTACCAGTTGCATACAAAATCAATTTCGTGGTATTTTTGTTTTCTCACTGTGTTTACAATGTAAGTGAGACCGAGCCTTTCTCCCTCCCTCTCTCGCCCGCCCCCGTTCTTTTCCATATTGAATATTTATCAGTCACAGTTGCTTCATCCGTTCAGCATAATAGAATCTAGAATTTCATTCAGGACTAGCTGTAAAAAGACGTGGTGACAAATTATACTACTGTTCAAATAAATTTCTCTCGAATGCTTTTTCAATTTCTAAATGCATCTCTTAATTATGGAATATCTCTTATGGTAATTCCCTAGCATAAGAAATATATGTATTACAAGAGTATTGGTAAAATGCATTTTTAGTATAATTTAAAATCATAGAGGATTTTTTCTTTTGGGTGAAGGATACAAGTAGAAATTGCTTCTGTGTGTTGGTCTTTATTGAGGGTAGCATATTACTTGATTATGCTGCTATTATTTAGGTCTTTAAACTACTTAAGGTTCAGTTTGCTGAAGAACATTCTTTCCTGTGAGTAAATTTAAAGTAAATTTAAATTATAGGGAGCTGATGTGGCTCAGTGGTTGAGTGCCGGCTTCCCACATACGAGGTGTCCTGGGTTCGATCCCCGGTACCTAAAAAAAAAGAATTGTAAATTTTATTTGTTTGAGATCCTTACCTTGGCTTTGCATCAGTGGTTGTAAGGGAGTGGAAATATTTGATACCAGATGCTATTGAAGAACATTTTAATGTGTCCCTGTTATTTCTGTTAATTTTTAAGCAGATATGCTTGTTTATGTTTATCAGAGGCTGTATAGTTAAATACATCGACTCTCAGTTTTGTTTTTTTAAACGGAAAATAGAGCCCTTGTAATCCCCTTTCATCTTCTGATTTAATAATTAGGAAACTCTCAATAGACTGAAGTAGGTCACTTTAGTTTCACACTGCATTGAAGAGGGACTCATATAAAATTACTGTGAATCAGTAAGGAACTAATTCCCATTTATTTTTAGAATGTCCCAATCCTTGAAGCTATTTTAATATTTGAAGTGTAGTAGAAATTGCTTTCCTTAGTATTGGGAACAAGCATATGGACCTACATATGCATTTCTTGCTTCATAAAATTGGCTTGAAAGACACAGAAAATTAGTGTAGCTAATTAAAAAGAACTGTATGGCTTTTTTAAAATTGAGTAGTCCATATTTAGTCATTTTGGTTCAGTTTGCCTGACTGGGGTTTTACATTTCTGATAATTTGTTAGTACAGTAATAACTACAGTGGCATAGGTTTTCATCCATACTTTTGATAGATTTTATTTTTGTGATATAATAAGCTGTGTTAATTCACAACGATATTTATATTTGACTTAGTCTTTTTATTTTGCATACTAGCTTGTGGTAATTTATAAAACCTGTCTTTAGAAATGAGTCGTTTTAAGTATAGTGAGTTTTCTGGATAACTGAGATCATTCTATTAAGAGCCTAGGGGTTTTCATGAAAAGGTGAGCCAGGTGTTTGAAACTCTTTACAAAAATGAAGTTTGAATTTAAATTGTTTGATTATCTCTGTTCATCTTCTACCTCTGATTTTGTTAGATCGGCTTATTCCAAATTAGCTGAACATCCTTATGAACATATCTCAAACCTACCGAGAAAATTACACATTATTTTTTAAAGCTTCTTGCCATATTTTGACAGCAAAGCAAAGCTTTTATTTGGCAGCAAACAGTTTTAGACGAATTGTAGGATTTGAGAAGAGACATCTCAGTTGTTTTCTCCTATGTAGTAATTTCTTTGTCTACAAATATGTGACCTAATGGTTATTCTCTGAAATGAAATATTGATATTGGAGATTATGAAGCATATACCTTGTTATTAATTGTGATGTTTATTTAGTAAGTAATTTATTGGATGAATACTCTGCAAAGTATATTCTAGATACTCAGTATCAGTGAGAAGAAAGTAGAGATAAATCAGACCTTAAGCCTTTCCTTGAGGTGATGGAAAAATAAATTTTAAAACATTGCATGTGTGAAGTTATAAGAAAGTAGGTAAGAATAACTAGAGCCAAATTATTAAGGACCTTTCTCTAAAGTCTTTTTTTAAAAATCTATATTCAGTGAGGAAGCACATAAAATGTGTGTTTTAGCAAAGTATTTCTTGACTGCAGTATGGTCTATGGATTGTAGCAAGTAAGTAACGATAGGGAGAAAGACCTGTCTGAAAGATTCAGTTGTCCTAGGTGTTTTTCTCAAATTGGGAATCCCCAGGAGTATTCTTAGGAGTGGAGTGGGCAAGGGACTGAGAGTTTTGATAGTTTTCTTTCTTTTTGGTTGGTTATAGAGATCGAACTTTTTTTGCAGTTTTAATTCACTATTAAAAGATAATTTTCAGGGGCCGGCTCGATAGCCCAGTGGATAGGGCGCCGGCATACCACATGGGAGGCCCCGGGTTCTATTCCCGGGAACCTCTCCTAGCGGGCAGACCGCCTTGAGAATGGCAAGCCGCCATGGGCGGGCCGGAGCCGCTGTGGGCAGGGCAAGAAGCTGCCACGGACATGGCAAGAGCCGCCACGGGCAGGGCAGGTCGCCCGCGGATGGAGCGCAGCCAGCCACCCGCGAACTGAAAGCCGGCCGTGAATGGACGCAGAGACCGCCCACAAGCG
>PVKH010002103.1:0-28116 GCA_004027955.1 Chaetophractus vellerosus
AGCATGGGAGTCCAACTCCTTCCCACTCATTATGTGGGTCTCCCCCCACTAATACAGCACACTATGACAAAATGATCACCTGCACATTCTCTAGAAGACTGTCCCAGGTGCACCCTGTCCCAAATGCCCACCCATTCAACACCCTAAACCAGTAATGCTTCCTTGTCATATTGTTAATAGAGTTTTCTCAACATTGTAGTTTCACCCACATACCCACTGTATTAGTCAGCCAAAGGGGTGCTAATGCAAAATACCAGGAAATGGTTGGTCTTTATAAAGGGTGTTTATTTGGGGTAGAAGCTTACAGTTACCAGGCCACAAAGCATAAATTTCTTCCCTCACCAAAGTCCATTGCCACAGGTTGGAGCAAGACAGCTGCCGACATTTGCCAGGGTTCAGGCTTCTTGGGTACCTCTCTTCCCGGGGCTGTGTTTCTCTCCGGGCTTAGCTACTCCACTTCCTCCACAAAGTCAGCTGTAGACTATCAGGCGAAAGGCTCACTTCTCTTCTCCTGGGGCATTCTCTCCAACATCAGAACTGGTTTTCAAAAACTGCTTCTCAAATCTGCTCCCTCTGTCCTTTGCCTTGCCTTTTATATTCGATTCCCCCACCCACCAAGGGGTGGAGCTCAATGCCCTACTGAAGTGGCCCAGTCAACACCCTAATCATAACGTAATCATGCCCAGGTTAACAGATCAGTTTACAAGCATGATTCAATATTGATTTTTGGAATTCATAATTACAACAAACTGCCAAACGACTATACCCACCTATACCCAGTTTTCATCTCTTCCCTCCCACATCCCTCCTCCCAGTTCCTTGGACCATCCAAACCACACTCCCCCACCTACCCCCCTGTCAAACTTGCACCACCCAACCCAGTAGTATCCCTACACCCCTGTCATATCTCTTCACTGCACAACTACTCACTTCCACCTTATCATAGATTTTGACCATATGGGCATTGGCTCACAACCTTATTCTCCCTTCCTACTTCCTGTAAACCTATCTTCCAGACTCTAGGTCTCTGAGTCCACTCGATTTGCTTAATTCATGTCAGAGAGGTCATGTAATATTTGTCCTTCAATGCCTGGCTTGCTTCACTCAAAATAAGGTCCTCAAGATTCATCCATGTTATCCTGTGTGTTAGTACTGTATTCCTTCTTACAGCTGAGTAATATTCCATTGTATGTATATACCACATTTTGTTTATCCACTCATCTGTTGATGGGCATTTGGGTTGATTCCAACTTTTGGCAGTAGTGAATAATGCCACTATGAACATTGGTGTGCATATATCTGTTTGTGTCCTTGCTTTCAGTTCTTCTGGGTATATACCCAGCAGTGGAATTGCTGGGTCATATGGCAGATTTGAGGAAGCACCAAACTATCCTCCACAATGGCTGGACCATTCTACATCCCCACCAGCAGTGGATGACGGTTCCCATTCCTCCACATCCTCTCCAACACCTGTAGTCCTCTGTTTTTTTAATGGCCACCAGTTTAATGGGTGTAAGATGGTATCTCATTGTAGTTTTTATTTGCATTTCCCTGGTAGCTAATGATGTTGAGCAACTTTTCATGTGCTTTTTAACCATTTGTATTTCTTCTTTGGAGAAGTGTCTGTTCAAATCACTTGCCCATTTTTTAAATGGGTTGTTTGTCTTTTTATTTTCTAGATATAGGATTTCTTTATAAATGCTGGATATTAGGCTCCTATCAGATATATGGTTATCAGATATTTTCTCCCATTGGGTAGGCTGTCTTTTCACTTTCTTGAAAAACTCCCTTGAGTTGCAAAAGGTTTTAATTTTTAAGAGATCTCATTTATCTATTTTTTCTTTCACTGCTCAGGCTTTGGGTGTGAAGTTCATGAAGTCATTTCCTATTACAAGATCCAGTAGATGCTTCCCTATATTATCTTCCAAGGTCTTTATGGTCTTGGCTCTTATATTTAGATCTTTGATCCATCTTGAGCTGATTTTTGTATAAGGTGTGAGATGGTGTTCCTCTCTCATTCTTTTGGATATGGATATCCAGTTATCCAAGCACCAGTTGTTGAAGAGGCCATTCTCTCCCAGTTGAATGGGCTTGGTGGCCTTGTCAAATATCATATAACTGTATATGTGAGGATCTATATCAGAGCTCTCAATTCAGTTCTATTGGTCAGTATGTCTATCCTTGTGCCAATACCATGCAGTTTTGACCATTGTAGCTTTATAATATGCTTTAAAGTCAGGTAGTGTGATTTCTTCTTTTTCAATATGTCTTTGGCTATTTGGTCTTCTTGCCCTTCCAAATAAATTTCATACTTAGTTTTTCCAATTCAGGAAAAATGATGTGTTGATTTTTATTGGGATTGCATTAAATCTGTAGATTAGTTTGGGTAGGATAGACATCGTAATCATGTTTAGTATTCCTATCCATGAACAGGGAATATTCTTCCATTTATTTAAGTCTTCTTTGATTTCCTTTAACAGTGCTGTGTAGTTTTCTGTGTATAAGTCATTTACATCTTTAGTTAAGTTTATTCCTAAGTATTTGATTTTTAAAATTACTGTTGTAAATGGTATTTTTTTCTTGATTTCCTCCTTAGAGTGCTCATTATTGGTGTACAGAAATGCTACTGATTTTTGAGTATTGATCTTAGAGCCTGAAACTTCACTGAACTCATTTATAAGCTCTAGAAGCTTTGTTGTAGATTTCTTAGGGCTCTTTATGTATAGGATCATGTCATCTGCAAATAGTGAAATTTTACTTCTACTTTTCCAATTTGAATGCATTTTATATCTTTTTCTTGCCTCAGTCCTCAAGCAAGTACTCCTAAGACAATGTTAAATAGGAGCAGTGATAGTGGGCAACCTTGTCTTGCACCCAATCTTAGAGGGAAAGCTTTTAGGATTTCACAATTGTATATGATGTTAGCTGTGGGTTTTTCATATGTGCTCTTTATCATGTTCAGAAAGTTTCCTTCTACTCCTATCTTTTGCAGTGTTTTTCATCAGGAAAAGGTGCTGTATTTTGTTGAATGCTTTTTTGCATCTATAGAGATGATCATGTGATTTTTTCTTTCTATCTGTTTATGTGGTGTATTACATTGATTGATTTTCTTATGTTGAAATATCCTTGCATACCAGGGATGAAACCCACTTGCTCATGATGTATAATTTGTTTGATGTGTTGTTGAATATGATTATCAAGTATTTTGTTGAGTATTTTAGCATCTAGGTTCATTAGGGAGATTGGTCTATAGTTTTCCTTTCTTGTGGCATCTTTTTTGGCTTTGGTATTAGGGTGATGTTGGCATCATAGAATGAGTTAGGCAATGTTCCCTCCACTTCTATTTTTTGGAAAAGTTTAAGCTGGATAGGTGTTAGTTCTTTCTGGAATGTTTCATAGAATTCACCTGTGACTCTGTTTGGTCCTGGTCTCTTCTTAGTTGGGAGGTTTTTGATGACTAATTCTATCTCGTTACTTGTGATTGGTCTGTTGAGTTCATCAATTTCTTCTTTCGTCAATGTATGTGCTTCCAAAGTATTTTAGATTTCTTGGATTGTACCGTTCATCACCATCATATGTGTTATCTTTTTTTTGTATGTTTACAATTTCTTCAGTATCTTCTCCCAATGTCTAATTAATATTTTTAATCTCTTCCTTCCCTTCATTAAGTTGATTCATGATATTTGTTTGGACACCTCTGATTAGTTGTTCCATGTTCTGCATACCCTCCTGGTTTTTAGTTTGTTCATTGGACTGGGCCATGTCTTCTTGTCTCCTAGTATATCTTATAATTTTTTTTTCGGTGTCTAGGCATCTGTTTATCTTGATGGGTTTATTCAGTTGATTAGCTTCTCTCTCTACTCTAGGGTTTTATTTTATTGTTGTTTGTGTGTGTGTGTGGTAAGGTTTCACTTTGACACTTCATTCCTCTTATTGTATTTCCTTCCTGTTGTCTATGTTCTCTTGGAAAAAAAAAATTAGGACCAGAGAAAAGGAAAGAGATTGGAAGAGAAAAAGAATAATAGTAATAATAATAGTAAAAGATCGGAAAGGAACCGTAAAAGACTATTTGCTGTTTTGGTTTCTTCGTCTCTCTGTCCCTCACTGTCCTGGGCATTGTGAAGCAGTGTCCTGTTCTGCTGTACCAGAAAGCAGGTCCCCAAGGCAGCCTTTGGCTCTTTCTCCATTGTTTTAGTGAGAGCTGAGCCTTATCTGCCTAACCTGACAGCTATGTTTCCACAATGCCATGCTACTTCATTTTCAAGCTAAGTAGGTAGATGCTACATGGGGTCTCATTTTATGCACAAGTCGGTGATTCATGCATATGACAATATATTGAACTTTGTTGCACTAGTTCAGCATTCTGATTTTATTTATTTTTTTAAAATTTACTTTTATTACATATCCCCCCCTTCTGCCCATTCCCACTGTGCTCATCTTCACACTCCCCTGCGTCTGCCCGTCTCCCCCCCAGCTGCGGCGACCCACTGAGTCAGCTCACCATGCGGAGGCCTGCCCTGCCTGCGGCAACCTGCTCCGCCCTCAGCAGCTTGCCTTCCCAAGGCAGTCCACCTGCTCTAGGAGGCCCCGGGAACCCCACCAACTGGGCCACAGCCAGCCCCCATCTGATTTTTAAAAAAGCTCAAAAGTGTTTTTGCTAGTTTTGAAATAAGATTTACTACTCAAACTAATTGCCTAGAGGATGACTTTAAGTGTGACATTTTGTTTGTTTGTTTATTAGTTTTTAGTGTTCAAAAACATGCTACCATTATGGCTTTTAAAAAGATAATTGAAAACTCATAAAATGATTTTGTTAGGATTTTTCTTCCTCATGGTTTTTAAAGAAAACTTTGCCATTTTTGCCACCAAACAAGTTTCAATGTCAGCATAATAACCTTTCCATAATTCTAAATTAATTAGAATTTCAGTTGGAAGGAACCAGTATAAATTCTGAAATGGAAAGAATCAGGATGTGAACAATTTTTAACCTTCCATAGTTTTGATGAGAAATACCAATAAAATTGAGGCATTTTAGGATTGCATGTCTCTAAACAATTGAAGCTGTACTATGCAACAGTTCAAAAAATAAATGCCAACCTAAAAATAGATGCCAACAATTTGCATAGCAAAATCTCCACATAGCAAGCGATCAACCCCTTGAGTATGTAAGTGAATCTTAATACTGCAAAACATGTGGCTGAGCTTTATCCATTCAGATATCGTGGTGCTGCTTTGTGTGTCTTTCAATGACCCACTGGAAAGTGTCACTTCTAGATGGCAGCAGTGATGGATCCCACAGTCACACTGTTCCTATCTCCCAATGCAATGATTCAGGAAAGTTTGGGCTTCTAAGAAGGGCATCAAGGGAGGCCTTAAGAGGAAAGGAAATCACAGAAGGAATCTAGTATAGAAATTTAAAAAGATAGAGAAGTCTGGGGTAATCATCAGTCAAGGTTCATAATTGCAAGCAACAGAAAGGAACCCTGACTTTAGGGAAAAAAGAATTTATTGAAAAGTTATAGAACTGCTCACAATTCTCTGGGTTGGAGAACAGATAGAAAAGAGGGCAAGGAACTATTCCACAAAACCAAATCAGAAAAGACAGTGCTACTGCCACCACTAATGTTAGATGCCACCAGTTGCTTTGCTACTGCTTATAGCACTGGATATTGAAAAACCACAACTGTCCCCTAGAAACTTGGTATCACTGCTACTGCTACTGCTGCTGCCACCACCACCCATCTCCAAAGTGATCTTTTTTTCCAGTACTTGCTTTTTTGCATCAGTAGCTTAACTCAAAGTTGGAAGTGCTTGTCTGATTGGTAAAACCTCAGTCATATGCCCACATCCTAGATGAAAGCAAATATCTATTATGCAAGACTGACCCTGTGTCTCGCCAGACTAGTTAGGTGAGGAATTCCAGTAATATAAGAAGGAACTTCAGATGTCAATCAGCAAACACCTCCCCCCAACACTTCTAAAAAGACAAATATTCATTATGTGTGATTCCACTTATATAAAATACCTAGAATATGCAAATTCATACAGACAAAAAGAAGATTACAGGTTACCGGTGGCAGGATGAGGGTGGGGGTGGGGGTGGGGGAATGGGAAGTTATTGCTAAAGAGGCAGAGAGTTTCTGTTTGGGGTGATGAAATGTTTTGGCAATAGATGGCGGTGATAGCAGCACTATATTGTGAATGTAACTAATATCACTGAATAGTACATTTGAAAGTGATTAAAATGGAAAAACTTGAGTTGTATATATGTTACTACAATTAAAAAAAGTTTTTTTTTAAGCAACCTGAATTTAATGAAAGGTAGAGTGGAATTTAGTATTGATTTCATTCAAATAAGCTTCCAGTCTTTCTGGGTAGCAGAAGTTGAAGAGCTTCCTTCTACTTTCCCAGTAACTACCGTCAGTTGATAGGATAGCAATTATACTGATATGTCAAATCCCAGGGTAAAAGATCAAATAAAATATAATAGTTACTGTGGACTCAGAAAAATAGTACCGACTATGTGTGTTTAATTTTTTTCAGGACATGAAGTGAAATTACATAAATAGCTATCTGGTAAGAATTTTAAAAACTATTACTGATTAATTTTAATATTATCTTAAACACTCCATCTAGGTGTGTTAGTTCTCTCTAATAATAATTCATAAAAATATCTAACATGAATTGTGCTCTTACAATGTGCCAAGCACAGTGCTAATTACTTACAAAATTATTTTATTCCATTCTTATACCTACCCTTATGAGACAAGTCCTGCAATTATTGCATTTTAGAGATGAGGAAACTGAGACTTGTTGCAGTATGAAAGTTGTCCAGGGTTACACAAACATAACCACCTCAATTAAGTCTTCAGTTCAAGTTTCAATGGTCTAATTCCAAAGCCCAAATCTAATTTAAAAGTACTATAGAGGAAGTTCAGCAAAGTCTACCTGTTCCACTTTTTCCCATCATCCCAAATAGAAGCTTTGTACATTTTAAGTCTTAATTCCCTTTTCCTTACACCCACCCTGTCCCTTACTAACCTATAATCTAGATTCTGATTCTGTGAGTTTGTTTATTCTAATTATTTCTTATCAGTGAGACCATACAATATTTGTCCTTTTGTGTCTGGCTTATTTCACTCAACATGATAACTTCAAGGTTCATCCATGTTGTCACATGTATCAGAACTTTATTCCTTTTTACAGCTGGATAATATTCCATTGTATGTATATACCACATTTTGTTTAGCCATTCATCTATTGATGGACAAACTGAACAAATGGTTGCTTCCATTTTGGGCAATTATGAATAATGCCACTATGAACATCCATGTACAAATACCTGCTTGAGTCCTTGCTTTCAGTTCTTTGGGGAATATCTGTAGAAGTAGGACTGCTTGGTCATATGGCAATTCTGTAATTACCTTTCTGAGGAACTGCCAAACTGTCTTCCACAGCAGCTGCACCCTTTGACATTGCCACCAGCAATGCATGAGTGTTCCTATTTCTCTATATCCCTTCTAAAACTTGTAATTTTCTGTTTTTCTAATAGTGGGCATTCTAGTGGGGTATAAAATGGTATCTCATTGTGGTTTTGATTTGAATTTCCCTAAAAGCTAATGATGTTGAGCATCTTCTTATTGGCCATTTATATATCTTCTTTGGAGAAATGTCTATTCAGGTCTTTTGCTCATTTTTTAATTGGATTGTCTTTTTATTGTTGAGTTGAAAGATTTCTTTATATATTATGGATATTTAACCTTATCAGATATGTGGTTTCTAAATATTTTCTCCCATTGGGTAGCTTGTTTTACTTTCACGATAAAGTCCTGTGAGGCACAATTTTTTTATATTTTGATGGAGTCCTATTTATCTACTTTTTCTTTTATTGCTTGTTCTTTGGGTGTAAAGTCTAAGAAAACATTGCCTAACCCAAGTTCCTGAAGATGTTTCTCTACATTTTCTTCTAGGAATTTTTATAGTTTTGGCTCTTCTCTTTAGGTATACAATATATTTTGAGTTGATTTTTATATGTAGTGCAAAATAGTTGTCCACCTCCATTCTTTTGTGAAGTCTACCTTCCCCATATTTTTAATTTCCTTTTTTTTAAACTTTCTCCTTGGTGTTAAAATGAACTACATCAAAACTTCAGCTTCATGTTATCTATTTATTATAGTTGATTATATTAAATCTAACTCTCTTTTAAAATTTGTAATTTCTTTCAATCTATTTTTCTATATATTTTACAATTTTAAAATAAAGGACGTTTTAACAGCTAAAACAAAGAAAAGAAAGCCATTGATTACACATTTTGGATGGATCATATGGTATGTGAATATATCTCAATAAAACTGCTTAATAAACAAATAAATAATTGTGCAAGAATAGTCAGAAATAGAGGCTATGTACAGCAGGGGAAACAGAGTTTGAGAGCTGAGGAATTTTCTTGGTTGTCAGTTTTTTGTTTATTATTATTGTTGTTGAAATAATGAAAATGTTTGATGAACACACAACTGTGTGATTATACTGAATACCAGTGATTGTACACTTTGGATAAACTGTACGCTTTATTTTAAAACCTTCAGCTTCAAAATCTGAAATTGCAATTGAAAGTGCTACGCAACAGCATCTTTATCCATAAAAACCATCTGATTTTTAAATGCATTACAAAATTCATGGGCTCATGTAAAAACAGTGATTTATTAATGTAGAATAAGAGGTAGAAAAGACATACTTATATAGTTGTTTATTGTCAAATCAGCTCATGTGAATATTCTTCTTAATGTCCAGGCCCCCTCTTCCTGTTCAGGTCCAGGAACCATCTCTTTGTGTTCTTCATTGTCAAATATGCTTATTATATATTTCCCATAGCAAGACTGTGTTACTACTCACAATGCCATGGTTCTTTAGAGCCTGTTTATATTGAAACAGCACATATCTTCTTGCCTCTCCAGTTCCCACTATCATTTATTTAATGCTGGCTACATCATTACTCATGACGCCAAAGTATTCCTCATGATTCTTGCTTCCAATGATTCTCTCCAACACCTGCTACTTTTCTTTTTCAAAGATTGATGATTGAACACAAATGCATTCTTACCCAGAGTATGCAGGAAAGTGTGAACAATAATTCACTTACTGGTCATGTTAAAAGTTTCCTGTTCAGAATTTTATAGCAAAAATGTAGAACACACCTTCTTACTGTGTCTTCCCTTAGACTCTTTAAGCCATCACCACTGCATTCGTAAAACATGGGCTCACTCATAGTCTACCACATGCCTACCTTCCATATACTCAGCTGGCAAGGCAAGAAAAACGGCCTCATTTACACAAGGAATGTTTATCCCTTATCTCACATGGCTTAAGACCAACCCAACCCAGGAGAACATCTGAAGAGCCCACTAGTGTTGCACATCAGGGGTCCCAGTATCTCTGAGGACTGCCTGACATCTGATGTAAAGCCTGCAAATCAAGGGTGGGGTGGCCATCTGGGTTCTACCAGTGGGGGCGGGAAGGCCCCCAGAGTAAAATATGCTTGCCACCCTGCTCCTGCATGAGCCAAGGGGTCAAAAAGGTGTACTATAGGCAACAACAAGCTATTTGCTTCACAATGTTTTGATAATTTTGAAGAGAATTACAAATGTAAGGAGTCCTTGGAGTCACGAATACTATAAATATATCTACTCCAATCTTAGTAAATTTGAGGGCATTTGTTATACAATTTTTCCCCAGCTCTCTTTGATCTTTGGTTTAAATATCCTGTTCCGAACCCTGTTGAATTTTATTTAAAATTTAGCAATTGGCCATTATCTTACAATAGTCAATATTTTGACAAATGCATTTCTGATGTTGCTTCAAAAGCAAATTATTATTTAAACAAACAATTGGATTAAATACAAAAATCAAGAAACACAATCTGTTGAGTATTTGCTGAGTAATCTGGCCTGTGGCTGGACAAATATAAATGTCAACTAAGATCTGATTGAATCTATCCTGGATACAAATTTGTAGTTTTGACCTTCTATTGCTGTACTGCTATTAACTATGATCAAAGCACACCATGACAAATTGTAAAGGGGTCATTGGGAAAAATAATGTCTGCAAGAGACTAGTTAGATAGAATCATGAGGGGAAAAAGACAATTGTTTAAGCATAGAGTTAGTAAAGTTGAAAGATTTTGGTGCTCCTGAGTTTGTTATCTTTATACTGAAAACAATGTATTTAGCACAATATACTGGATTTTGTTACTTTCTATTATTTTATGTAGTCTTTTTTCCTACAGAACAATAAGATTAAGTTTTACCATAAATTTCTTATTAGTCTTTTAAAACAGGCAATTTATTTTTTTCTTTTTGTTGGTAGTTTCATAGCCAGGCAACAGAATTTTATCTAGTCAAATCCTAGCTCTTCTTGAACAATGAAAATAACATGAAAACAGTATGAAAAACAAAACAGGATTTACGAAACAAAAATTTGGATAGCAAAGCTTTCCATTAGGGAAAGGTGGATGAATGGATATATATAGTTCTAACCATGAGCTATTTTCTCTAGTTAAGTAAATGTATATTGAATACCATAGAGAGAACTGAGGTATTTGAAAAAAGAATCAGGAGTATTCCCAACAGAAATTCCTTCAATTTTTTAAAAATATATTTTTATTACAGAAGTTGTGAACTTACAAAACAATCATGTGCGTATATAGAATTTCCATATAACACCCCTTCACTAACACACCACACCATTGTAGAATATTTATTATAGATTATGAGGTAATGTCATCAGACTATTACCACTAACTATGGTCGACAGCATTCATTTGACATGTTTTTCCATACCTCCCTATAATTAACACAGTACATCTTTGGCATTGATGCACAAATATTACAGTATTGCTGTTAACTATAATCAATAGGTTACGTTAATTGCATTTTTCCCATGCTTCTCCACATTCCCACCACCCTGCAATAGTGACAAACATCCGTTCTAGTTTACAGAAGAACATTCTTGAATTTGTACTATTAACCACAATTCTCATCTATCTCTGGGTTCACTGTGCTGGTTTATAAATGAGAGTGTGGCTGAAAAGGGTAGTTTAGGGATGTAAATGTCAATTGAAACAAAGCTAGAGAATAATCCAGGGACTGAATTCCTTCCATTTTGGAGGCAGGTCAAGCTCTTCATCCTTGAGAACAGGAGAATAGTTTGTGTAGAGAAATGTCCTAAATTCTTCCAACAGTGCACTTCCTAGCTGCTCCAAGTAATACATCTTGTACTCATACGTGATAAAGTGTTTAGTGAAACCAGATGGCCAACTGTTTTTCCTGTCCTGAAGCACTTAAAACTGGCAAGAATATATTTGAGGTCAAAAAATTTACAGATCTTAATAACATGAAAAGATACTTGAATATTCTCTGGTTCATCCATAATTAGATTATTTCAGTTAATTTCCATCCAGCCTTTATTAAATCACAGTTTGTTATCTAAGAAATATTATTCTAACACATTGAGCTCAAATCTCCCCCATCCCCACCATTGTGAAAGGCTATACAAGAACTACACTGTCACTTGAGGCACTAAGAAACCTAGAGGGAAGTAAAACTAGATTCTCCCCAAAGCCCTAAGGCAATTTCCAGGGTAGCCACTCCCCACATAACAACATGTATCCTCTAATTCAAGTTTAGAGGCTAACTCGGCTCATTATGAGAACATAACATTCAACAAACCAGAGTTCAGTCAACCCAACTTTATTGTCATTATTATGCTGGATATCCTCAGTGTTACCCCTGAATATTTAACTCAAAGAGATCCACTCATGCACAGGCCAAGCTAGATGACAAAAACCATATGCAAAGATAGGCAGATGTTCTAGACCAATGCTTTTTGTTTGTTTTGTTTTGTTTTTGACCAACGCCTCTTAAACGAATCACCCAGAGATCTTGTAAAAACTGCATATTTTGAATCAACAGGTCTGGAACAGAGCTTGAGGGATTGCATTTTTAATAAGTTCCCTGGTAATGCCAATGGTGCTAGACTGCGGATCGCTAGGAATAACAAGTTGCCAGAGCTAGACAATGCTCAGATTTCTACTGTCACCACTCCTTCCAACTTCTAGCTTGATCCCAATCTACCTATTGTCTTGTTTGAATCCCAACTTTTACCCTATCTTATTCACTATTGGTGCATCCACAGGGATTGAAGCTTTGTCTCTATAGCATCTGCATCTCTCGTCTCAGGAACAGATCCCCTCTTCTTGTCTCTGGCCTCTGGAATCCCTTCATTTGGTTATCACCTATGGGGCCCCTTATAGGCTAACCAGTGTCTAGGTAATGAGAGTGGGAAGAAGGGGGTGGAAGAGGATCCTAAAGTACCAAAAAGTAGTATAAGATAGGGAAGCTGTCCATGAATGCCAAGCTAAAAAATTTAGTTCTCTTCACACATGATGGAAGCCACTTATGTTTCAATTTCACCTGTATATAAGTCATTTAAGATGACTAGGGATGATCCTACTTTACACTTTGCCTGGGACAATTCCTGTTTACACCTCTGTTCTGGAATAATTATCTTTATTGCTAATATCCTTTCCCTGTTCAAAGTGATCTGGTTTGAACAATAAATTATATGGTCCCCCTAGACATAATGGAATTAGTGTTTCACTGAAATAGATAAGAATAGTGGTATGCAGCCTGTAGTCCCAGATGCCTGATGGTCACAAAGGTAGGAGGGATGTCTGTGAGAAATTTTAAATGCTTCAAAAAACCCCTTTGGTATTGTTCACATACCTGTGATAAGAGTGCACAGGCTGCTAAAAGATCATATTTGCTAGGTGTGGATAAGCTGATTATTATCTGTGATCAAGCTTTCATTGTAGTTACAAGTTATTATTTCCAGATTTCAAAAATTAGGTCTAATTCATAGTTGTCAGAACCTTTCCAAATGTAAAGTTCAAAGTGGTAAAAGTGAAGGGCTTCTTGGAAATGACCACTAGAGTAGAGTCTATTGAGAGTGAGTTAGGCAATTGCAGCTTGGGGGTTGTGGGTGCTGGATAGGCTGGCAACGGGCATGAAGGAAATAAGTTAGATACATTTTAGATGGAGAATGACCTGGGCTCAGAACCTTCCTGGCTACAAAGGGACAGAGAGGGGGAGAGGTAAATGATGGCTTCTGAGTTTTAAGCCTGGGTGTAAAAAAGAAATAAGAAGAAAAGAGGGATTGCAGAGCAGGAGAAAGGGGAGTTCAGCCTATGAGGTGATGACCTGATCTTCAAGTGGACGTGTCCTATACGTACCTCACTTAATCTTTTTGCCAAGGAGCTGGATCCTATTCTTTCACTTTACATTTATAAAAGTCCTATCTATATTATCTGTTGTCTGTTACATAACTCTAGATCCAGGAAGACAAAAACTCCATGAAAATTAGCCCTTCAATTTTTGTGGCAGAATTCTCATCTATATATCAAACTACAGAGTTTTGGAAGTTCAAAATACTGATGTGATTAACTTGATATGCTTTTTAAGAATAAAGAGAATGTCACTAGGATAATAATTAAGTTATGGTTCACGACAGAGAGCAAGCCACATCCAAATTCAATGACATATAAGAAATCAATTTTTGTGAAAAACCATAAATGAAAGAGAAAACATTTGCTTTATGTATGTTAGAAATAATTTTTCTTCTTTGTTACATAGACTCAGTTTACATCAACTAAATATTCATGTTTTACTACAGCTTTTAATTCTTAGGCCAGATATACTTGACATTCATTCTTGCCTGCAAAGGAAGTTTATAAGGATTTGTTAAGATAGTAATACCTCAACTATTAAAGTTTTCTGGGGGGGGGGAGGGAAAAATGAAAATAAATAATTCTTTTAAAAAAATAAAGTTTTCTTGGCACTTGTAGCTTAAATCTATCTTCCTATTTCCTTGTCCCACACTTATGGCTCTAGTCAAGTGGGTTTAGACTGTCTTCCCAGACTTTTGAATCCTCTGGCCAACTTTGTCCTTGAGCTTATCTGCCCTCCTGGATTCTGCCTGGGTACCTGGGTAGCTGACTTCCACATGCAAATACAGCTTCCTCTTATTTTCCATCTTCATCTCGAATATTATTTCAAACAAATCTTGAATTCAAGGATGCTTCTGGGCACCAGGTAGTTTGATGCTCTTATTATCCAATCCAATTCAGAATGTTAGAGTAAGAAAAAAGTCTTGTGAAGCACAGAAAAAATTTATAGATAAGGGAACTGAGCCCAGATATATTAACCCGGCAGAATCATATAACAAATTTGTGGCAGATCTAAGACTAGAAGCCAGATGTCAGAAGTGATTTCAAGGTTATGTTTACCACCATATCTTTTTTATTTCTTCACCATGGCCCCAGTGCTGAGACCAAATTTAATTGTATTTTGATCATTAGCATATACATCATCATATTCCTCTTCTTACTAAGTTTCATTTACAAGATACAGCTTTTCATTTTCACCTGTAAAATGTACTAGTAGAGTGAAACGTACTAGCTACTGAAGCAATTCACTAAAAACAAATTAAATTTAAGCAACAGATTGATAACATATTGCTAATTTGAAAGGACATGGAGAATCTAAATGATACTGAGTAGCTATGAAAATAAAAATAGTAGAGACAGCTTGAATATAGTGCCATCTTAGCAATGTTTCTGGAAAACTAGTACCATCAAAGAGCAGGTTCAAAAGTTTTTTCTAAGTAGAACTCCTTAAGAATCCCCAGGAATATCAAACTAATTAGATTGTATACTGATTCAGTACTATTTCAAAATAATAATTCCATATTCTGAATCACCAAGATTGATGTGCTAACAAGATGAAAACCAATTTTGCCTATAGACTTCAATTCTTCTGAAAGATAATTAAACAAACAAAAACAAAACACCCTCACAACATTCCATCCCTGTCAGTTACAAGAAAAAGGCAAAAAATAAAAAATAAAAATCACAGTAAAATTGTAGAATCTCAAATATACATCTTGTTCCAGCAACAGCCCACATGAAATTTGCCCTTCCCCACTGAAAACCAAAACACTAATTTAAGTGCTTCAAAGCTGTCATGGTTTTTATGCAAGACACTTATTGGATGTTTCACATGGAAATAAATCAAGAGATGGTGGGAAAAAACATCTCTTTTGAATAAAAGGGTGAGGAATCAGAATCCAGATCAATGTGTTCCTGTCCTTACCAGGTCCCAGAAGGGGAAGAATAGAAGCCAAAAGTGAAACTGGAAGAATAAAAATTTGAACATTTATATGTCCTCAACAGAAGTACATCAATAGAAAGGAAAAGTTATTGAGGTTTGCTTGGCTTCCAAGTGGAATGGAAACCTTTTTGCTCAAAACCCTTTAGTGCAAACACCTTTAAATAAAAATAAGGATATAAATAGCAATTCTTCTCATAAAATATCTCTAGATGATTAGGGAAATTAACTTCAATCAGAAGCCTCATTGGTTTTTTTGCTTTGAGGAGACTGGTATAGAATTCCGAGCTAGTGAAACAGTAAGATGATAATTCACATTTATGTCCAACATTAGGAATTATTGTGTCTCTTACGTTTTTTTTACCATCAGTAAGTTATAATGGCCTGGATGGTCTTGTTTCTTACAGTTGTAAGCGCTGAACTATTATGGTAATGGCGAAAAAGCACAGGGATAAGTCAGTGTCTTTTACTAAATTTTTGAAAGTCTCTGGAAGAAAAGGAACAAAATTCATTGAACAACTACTATGTTGCTGTTTTGAGGCTAAGGGCTTTGAATACACTATTTACAGCAATCTTAGGAAGTATATATTATTAACCTTCTATTACTAAAGAGGCTACCGAGGATCAGTGAGTAAAAGGGAGAATAAGAATTCAAACCTAGATTTTTCTGACTCCAAAACCCATTCTCTCTCCACAGCATTATGCTACCTCGAATAAGTGCAGATGATGGACCAAATATGAAAATAAGACAGCGAGTTATTGCTTTTACTGAAAAAGACTATATATGCTCATTTAATTGCATTTACTGATAGCTAGAGAGGAAATGCTGGTATAATTATTTAACAGGCTACCCTGTGAAAGCCCTGTGATTATTTTTTATTAAAATAACACAGATGCACATACAACCAATAAATTTTCTAAGTATTTTAGAAAAGCTCCTAAACTATTCAATGCATTATATTACTGAATGTTTATTTAATCTCTGTTTCATCGCCACCCTCCCACACACACCTTATTTCCCTCTTAGAAGGGACAGTTAGTGATAAATGATTACACAAATGAAATTTTACAGAACTGTCACAAGATGCAACTTCAAGTCGATTTTCTATTAACAGATGTGTTTGTGCCAACATTCCATTTTGAAAAAGTATATAAGGACTGGGCTAACCAGAGACATGACTGCAGCCTGTGGCCAAGGAACCATGTGTGCTTCTCTGTGACACTAAATAGCATATAGAAAGAGCTGAGTCATGCCTGCCTTACTGAAATTAGTCTGTCGCAAAGTAAATATATGGCTCAAATAATCCTTGAACTCTTGATGGCCCCCCCAAAATCCCAAGTTAGCTATATGTATTGGTTCCAAATATAGACATACATTCAATTGCCAAAACCTCAGGCAAGAAACCAAAAATGTTGGAAAAATCCGCCAAACCTACATTCAATTTAGAACCACTTTCTATGTGTAGTAAGTGAATAAAAATGTTGATTGTTCCTTTATCTCCTACTGAGATTGAAGTAATCCATACAACATTAAATGATCGGAAGCTTCTTAAAATGAGATATCCATTCCTTTAGGACTCTCAACTTTGCTTTGCTTTAGAAAAGAGTGTTTGGCATTGGGTTCCTCTCCCTCAAAACCACATTACTGCTGAGTGAAATAACAAAACTAGATAATTCAAGCACAGAAGGCTGTGAGGCAGCAAATATCTGAGTGGTTATGATAGAACGTTCCTCAGGTGGCTGTTGTAAGGCTCCAGGCCAAAGCAAAGCAAGTCACAAGAACTGCATAAATCAACAAGAAATCATTTTCCTTGGCTTTTATATTGTTGTCATGTAATAGAATTAATACAGACTAATAAAAACTTGCTATGTGCTGAAATTTTGCTGTTCTTTCTCCTCGTGTTCACAACAGCCCTTGGTTTGAAACCTACAGAGGAAAGAAACTGTGAATAAAATTTTCTGGTTTATAAAAGAATGTCTCCAGCTTATACCCGATATCTGGCTACTCTAACAAGAAAATTATCTATGGCCACAAGGAACATCACCAAATCACCCACGTGACCAGTGAGGCGAAAAGGCCATGCGTGCAGTGAGGTAAAGAAAGGTAAAGGTGTTTCTAAAACATTCCGAAGAAAATGTAGGTCTCAAAGAGCTTGTAAAGAAGGCTGCTCACCCATTTTCAAGAGCTAATTTTGCATTACCTGCTTGAGTAGCTCAAGTGAGCTATTAGCGTGCAGCATAGAGCGGTGTGTCATTAAGCAGCCTCAGACTTCTGCTCAAACTAGCTGGAACTTAGGAAATTTTTTAAATGGAAAAGCTTAATTATAGACCAAAAAGAAGATAGCAATAAAAACAGTTACCATTTCATGAGTCCATATTATATACTAAGAATTTGGCATTTATTACCTTACTTAATTTGCATAATAACCCTATTTTAGATAGCCCCATTTTATTTTATTTGGTTACATACCCTCCCCCCTTTCTTGCTCTTGCTGTGTGTTCATTTCTCTGCGTTCTTCTGTGTCCGCTCTGTCTCCCCCTGCTGCGGGGACGCACCAAGTCAGGTCACCGCGCAGGCGGATCTGCTCCATTCGCGGGTGGGTCTGCTTCCGTTCACAGGTGGATCTGCTCCGTTCACGGGTGACTTGCCCTGACCCTAGCGGCTTTTTTTGCCCTGCCCACGGCAGCTCTGCCCTGCCCACGGCGGCTCGCCCTTCTCAAGGCAGTCTGCCCGCTTTTGGAGAGATCCCCGGGAACCGAACCCGGGGCCTCCCATGTGGTGAACCGGTGCCCTATGCACTGGGCTACAGCTGGCCCCCAGGATAGCCCCATTTTAGATATGAGAAAACTGGACTACAAAGCTAGAGTAACTGAAATATTCACTTAAATATTATCTCCATGAGGGTATAAATTAGTTTGAATCACTGATGTACTCTCAGTTTATTTATGAAATAATTGTTGATGGCCTGACAAATTCCAAAGGCACTTTCCCCTGTGCCATGCTACTTCTCCAGAGATGTGGGAAGACAAGCTTCAAAAAAAAGAAATAAGGTTAAAAGAAAGTACTATATCCTTAGTGGGCAAAACATCTCCTATATTTTCAATTGTTTAAATCAATGAGCAATTACTTTCATATACCATCCCTTTCTGATTAATGTCGTTTAAATTGAAATGTGGCACTAAAAGTATTTAAAGTCCTTTTTATATATTTTTAGAACTGAAAAACAAGTCAAATTTTTAATGATGGGGAAGAGCTAAGGCAAAATTAAATTACTTGCTCAAGATCAGCACATAAACAACAGAAATGGGACTGTTTGATTACTCATTTATTGAATAACTATGTGCCACACAATGTTCTAAGTATTAGAGATGTAAGAATAAATATAATACAATGACTGCCTCAAGAAGTTTATAGGTTTGTAAGTGAGAGACCAGAGCAACTAAGGAATTAATTGCAATAAATTGGAAAACATGGGAGACTATCTTTATCACGTGAGGTAGGTGAAAACTTTTTAATCAAAACACAAAACTGGTAATGATGAAGAAATAATCATAAATTGGACTACATTCAATTAAGAATATCCATTCATCAAAAGACGATTAAGCAAGTAAAAAGGAAATAATAGTTAAAGAAGATAGTTGAAAAATATACAATAAAATACTTGTATCTAGCATACACAAAATACATATACAAAGCAATAAGAAAAAGGCAGGTATCTCAGTAGAAACAGGCATTTTACAAAAGAGGATATCCAAATGGTCAATATAATATGAAAATATTCTCAACATCATTAGTCATTAGGGTAATGCAAATCAAAACCACAATGAGACGCCACTTCACACACACAAAGATGGTTATTATTTAAAATAAAATGGAAAATAACAAGTGTTGGAAAGGATGTAGAGAACCTGGAACTCTAATGCATGGTTAGTGTGAATGTAAAATGGTGCAGCCACTGTGAAAAGCAATATGGTGGTTCTTTATAAAGTTAAATGTATAATTAACATATGACCTAGCAATTCCACTTCTAGGTATATACCAAGGAAAGTAAAAACAGGGTTTCAAAGAGAAACTTGCAGACTACTGTTTATAGCAGCATTACTCAAAATAGTCAAAAGGTGGAAATAACTCAAGTGTCCATGAATAAATGAAAGGACAAACTTAATGTGGAACATACACACAATGGAGTATTATTCAGCCATAAGAAAGAATGAAGTTCCAAAACACACTGCAACATGGAAGAAACTTGAAAGCATTATTCTCAGTGAACTAATCAAGACACATAACGACAAATATTGTATGAAGTCTCTTATAAGAGATTACTAGAAATAGCAAATTGGCATAAACAGAAGGAAAATTAGAGATACTAGGGAGTGGAAGGAGGGAGAATGGGGTGATGTCTGTTTGGTGGATACAGAATGATTTTTTAAATTATTTAAAAATAAACAATTATTTTTAAACTACAATGAAATCAGACACCAGAAAGGCTAAAGTTAAATAGAAAATGCCAAGTTATGGCAACAATGTGAAGCATCTGAAATTTTCATACATTGCTGGTAGGAGTTGAAATTGGTAGAAATATCTTGGAAAACTGAATGGCAGTTCTATTAACACATTCTATTATCAATCAAGTCAGTTTCTCATTGTATACCCAACAGAAATTCATATAAATGTTCACCAAAAAAGATGTACAAGAATAGTCATACAGTAGTTTTTATAATAGCCTGAAACTGGAAAACTCCTCAAATGTTCATCTACTGTGGAATAGCTAAACAGATGGTGGTATACACGCACAATGTAATTCTTTACAGCAATCCGAATAAGTGACCTTCAACTACAAACAACAACATGGATGCTCTAATACACATAATATTGGATGTGGAAGCCAGACACTAAAAAGTACTCACTGCATAATTCTGTTATAAATAGAAGACAAATAGGCAAAACTATAAAAATATTCCATACACAACAAGGTATAATTCATAGTATCTGGCAATGAGCCAAAAATTACCAAACGTGTAAAGAAGCAGGAAAATATGACCAACGATGAGGGGGAAAAATCTATCTATCAAAGCTTACCCAGCAATGACATAGATGATAAAAAGTAGTATGCAAGGACATTAAAGCAAAGGTCATAAAAAGAAGAATCAGGGGAGCAGATGTAGCTCAAGCAGTTGAGAGCCTACCTCCCACATGGGACGTCCCAGGTTTGGTTCCTGATGTCTCCCAAAGAAAAAACAAACAGACAATGAGCAGACAAGAGCAAAAACAGCGAGCCAAAACAACAAGCAAACAGACAAGGGAGCCATCTTGGGTGGCGAAAGGGAGAATCATAAAAATTCTTGATTTGTTCAAAAGAAAGCAGAAGAGGAAAAGTGGAACAAAGAACATAAGAAACAAATAGCAATGAGGTATATTTAAATACAATCATACCAATAATTGCGTTAAACGTCAATGGTCTAATCATTCCAATTAGAGGGAGAGAATATCTTTTATGTAAAGATGCAAGACCAAATACAAAGTGCCAAAAGAAACCCAATTTAAATATAAAGAAACAAATAGGTGAAAAGTAAAGAGGATGGGGGCAGGGGGATGTGGCTCAAATGGTTGGGTGTCCATCTCCCATATGGAGGGACCTGGGTTCAATCCTTGAGACCTCCCAGTAAAATAAAGAAAAATATAGAAGGCGCATGGGCCACCAGGCCCTGCATGCAGGCATGCCAGGTGCGCAAGATGGTGATGTAACAAGAGAGTGACACAAGGGAGAGCCAAGATGAGACGAGGCGAAAAACCGGGAACTAAGGTGGCTCAGGTGGCAGAACACCTCTCTCCCACATCGGAAATTCCCAGGATCAAATCCTGGTGAAGACAGGAGGAGAAGGATGAGTAGAAAGGGCCAGTGAATGGACACAAAAACAGCAAAAATGGGGGGACCAAAGGGGGGTTAAAAATGGATAAAAGTAAATAAATAAATAAATCTTTAAAGAAAAAAGTAAAAAGGATGGGAAAAATAAGTTATGCTAACACTCGTTAAGAGGGCTGTATTGTCTGTACTAACATCAGACAAAGTAGATTTCAGAGCAAAGAGTATTATCAGAAATTAGGAAAGTTGTTTCATGATACAAAGGAACAGGTCAATTCTTCAAGAAGACGTAACAATCCTAAATTTGTATGCACCTAACACATGAATACATCAAAATACAAAATACATGAAGCAAACATTGATAGAACTACCGGGAGTAAGAAATAATTCCACAAGATAGAGAGGTCAATCTCAATCTCTTAATAAATGATAGAACAAATAGACAAAAAGCCAGTAAAGATATAGAATACTTGAACAATGCTTACCATCAACTTGACCTATGTTTTAATTTCCCAGTTGCTAAAACAAATACTACACAAAGGGTTGGCTTAAACCATGGGAATTTATTGGCTCAGGGTTTTGAGGTTAGGAGAAGTCCAAACTCAAGGCATCACAAGGCTAAGCTTTCTTCCAAAGACTGTGACATTCTGGGTTTGACTACTGGTGATTCTTGGGTCCTTGGATTCTCTGTCACATGGCAATGCACATGAAAACAGCCTCTCCTTTCTCTTGTAGTTTCCGTTGACTTCCAACCAACTTCTTTCCCTGTGGCTTTTTCCCTGTGCCCTTCTTTATAAAACCCCCAGTAACAGGATTAAGACCCATTCTTATTTAGTTAGCCACACCTTAACTAAAAATAACATCTTCAAAAAGTCCTATTTATAATGGGGTCACATCCACGGGAAAGGATTAAGATTAAGAATATGTTTTCCTTGGAGACCTAATTCAGCCAGCCACAACCTAATAGACATTCAAAGAACACTTGATCCAACAACAGCAGAATATTATTCTCTTCAGTGAACACAGACCCTTTACCACAATAAAACATACTTTAGCCCATAAAACAATTCTCAATAAATTTTAAAAGATTTACATTTTTAATTTAGTGATTTAATAAATTTAAATCAATAATTTTAATAAAATTAAATCAATAATTTATTGATTGATTTAGCTCAAACAATAGTGCTAGAGAAGGAAAGGAAATAAGAAGCAAGTTAAATTGTTAAAAATTCACCTGAGGTTCTGAAGGTGTAATAGACCAGTAGAAAGAATTGAAACTAGAGGCATGTATCCTACAGCTGCAGAAAAAGAAAATGAAGGGGGAAAATGTTACTCAAAAACATTTACAAACTGAGTAAAATGTCTTAAAGAACATTTTAGTATGTGTCCAAGGGACACAAATTTCAGAGCCATCAGAAGCAACTTCAGTTCAGAAATCTATTGAGTGGTTCTCATGTAGTAGACTTCTCTAGTAGCAGGTTTCTGGGCTTTGGCAATACATATCAAAAAGGAGTGAACAGGTACAGGGCTGAAAATGCCTGCTTATAAGATACTAGAAGCCTATGTACCCATTTAAAGACCACACTCATTCAGAGGTGCCAGAAACACAAGACTCAAATGAAAAACAGGAAATTAAAAGGGTCTGAATATGCAGAAGAAAAAGAAATGCATCTCAAAGAACCATGGGCCAAAGTTGCCACCATCATAATTTCTAAGCTTGGGGAAAATTAAGCTTGGATAGATTCCCCTCCCCAATTCTAGTTACCACAGAGTGCCAAAATGAACTCTTGCTAAGTCAGATCTCCGGCTTTTACATTCACAGCCATGGATTTGAGCTCACTGAAATCATTGATAGGAATCATGGCAACTCTGAAGCAAAAGGTATATCTCCATCTAACTTCCTTCTCTCAGACAACAATAAGTGCAGCATCCTGGGAATGCACTTTTGCTTGGGATGTCTGCTCTAAGGTGTGGAAATTGGCACATTTTTTAAATTGGAGAGGTTTTCTTTTAAAAACAAGGGAGAGATTGAGACATCATCAGATAAACAAAACTGAAGAAGTTCATTACCACTAGACCTGCCCTACGAGCAATACTAAGGGGAATTCTTCAGCAAGAAAGGAAGGGACACTATATAGTGGCTCAAATTGGCATAAAGAAATAAAGACCTGCAGTAGAGGTAACCATTTGAGTAATTATAAATGACAGTATTATTCTAGCGTATTGTTTGGTGTGTAATTCCACTTCTTACTTCCAGCAAGTGCTAAAATGCAACTGTAAGAAAAGTAATGATAAATCTATGGTTTGGGGCATATAATGTGCAAAAATATAGATGGAAACAAGTTCAACAAAAAAGGTGGATGAACAGAGAGGTATAGGATGAGTAAATGTGTTTGCTATTGGCATTAGGTTGGTATCAGACTAAATACTATTGTTATATATTTAGAATGTTAAATTTTAACCCCATTGTAACAAGGAAAATAGATGAAAACTCTATCCCGGTAGAAAAGAAAAGGCACTCGATATGGTACAACATAAAACAATCAAATAAAAAAGTAGGCATTAACAGAAGAATTGAGGGATAAAAAAATTAATAAGACATACAAAGGCTAAATAGGAAAATGGCAAAAGAAAGTCCTGCATTGCCAGTAGTGATTTAATATGTAAATGGATTAAACTCTCCAGTCAATTAACAGAGATTGACAGAATGGATAAAAATTTTAAAATTTAAAAAGCATGACCCAACTATATGCCATCTGTAAGAGATGCACCCTAAATTTAAATCTTTAATTATGTTGAAAGTGGATAAAAAGATGCCATAAAAGTAGTAAGCAAAAGAGAGCTAGGATAGCTATAATTGACAGATAAAATAGACTTTAAATAAAAAACAGTTCCAAGGTACAGAGTCAGTCATTACATACTGACGCTGGGGTCAATTCAACAGAAGATGTAACAATTATAAATATATATGCACCTAACAGCACAGCCTAAAATATAAGAAACAAATACGGATAGATTTGGTGGGAGAAATTGATAGTACTACAGGTAAAGTAGGAGGCTTTAATACACCACTTTCCATAATGGATAGAACATTTAGTCAGAAGAGCAATAAAGAAACACAAGACTTAAATGATACTCTAAACAAACTAGACATAACAGACATATATAGAAGCCTTCATCCAACAAAAACAGAAGACGTAGTCTTCTCAAGTGTATGTGGATCATTTTCCAGATAGATCATATGTTAGGTCAAAAACAAGTATCAATAAATTTTAAAATAATGAAATCACACAATGTATATTCTCTGACCACAATGGAATGAAGCTAGAAATCAATAACAGAGAAAAAAATAGAAAATTCACAAATATTTGGAAATTAAACAACATACTCTTAAACAACCAATGTGTTAAAGAGGAAATCACAAGTGAGAATTAGGAAATAATTTAAGACTAATGAAAATGAAAGTACAAGATATGAAAGCTTATGGGATGCAGCGAAGGCAGTGTTGAAAGGGAAATTTATAGCTCTAAATGCTTATATTTAAAAAGACTTCAAGTCACTATATTGTTAAGTACAAAGAACAAGCTGTCACAACTTGGATGAAGCTCAAGGGAATTGTGCTGAGTAAAAGAAGGCAATCTTAAAAGGTTACACACTGTATAGAATATTCACAAAATAAAATTATAGAGATGAAAAACAGATTAGTGCCTGGTATCTGGGTGGTGGTTAAGTTGTAGATCTCTGTATGGGCTTTTTATTATTTTGGCAATTGCGTGGTATATTTGAAACTATTTCAAAATAAAAAGTTATTTTTTTAAAAAAAAGCAGATTGGTGATAGCCAGGGGTAGGGATGGGAGCTGTGGCTTATCAAGGGGAAGCCCAAGGACTCTTGTGGTGATGCATAGTTCTGTATCTTGATTGTAGTGGTGATTAGGAGAAACCACATATATGGTAAATTTGCATTTAAGTACACACACACACACACACAAATTAGCGCATGTATAACTGGTGAAATCTGTATAAATTCTGTGGATGGTACCAATGGCAATTTCCCAGGTCTGACAGCGTACTTTATGCAAGATGATAACATTGGGGGAGGTTGGATAAAGGATGCATGAGACCTCCCTGTGCATATCTTTGTAACTTCCTGTGAATATATGACTTTCAAAATAAAAAGTTTTTTTAAAAACATATAGGGCACTCTATGTTCAAACAAAATGCCATCTACTAGTGTTTGTGATGATTGCGCAGCGACAGGCATAGAGGGTGAATGATTTAGTACTTTAAGAGAGATATAGATGTTGTATAAAGAAAGTTTGAATTTTTAAAACATATTAACATAACTCTATAATCTCTTAATAAATATTTTATAAATAGCAAAAAAATAAAGAACAAGTTGCAAAATAGTATTATGATTATATCTCATTTGTATAAAAATGTAAATATTTATGCGTGAAAATATATGAGAATGTCCACATCTGTTAATAATGGTTCCCTCTAGGGATGTGATTTGGAAACCCAGAGGCAAAGAACATGAAAAGCTCATTTTCACTTTACCCATTTCTATATTGTTTGACTTTTTTTGTATTGACATATATTTATTTTATAACTTAAATTGGTCAGGAGGATAATGAGGAGGAAGAAATTGAAGGGATAAGGGAAGAGAAAGCAAAAGGAATTTCCTCTTCTGATCTGCTCATTCCATTTCTTCAAGGGCTATTTTAAGACTTTTTTCCTGCATGAGGTCTCAACAGAACACTGAACTCCAGAGGATTTTACTTATTGTCTACACCACATATTTGAGATTCAGAAAAGTCTTCCTTGACAAAGTAAAAAATAGCAGGTTCTCAAGAAATGTTTATTGTGACAATACTAATAACTTATATTTACGAAAGACGGCTTGCTCACAAAATATCTGCACCAAATCATCTACCGTGATGGAGAGGAGAATACAGATGATCATTTGAGAAACACTGACTTTAATCAAGTACATAGTGTTCAACTTCTGGGTCTAGAAAGTAAGTCAGAAAAAAAGTGCAAACCTAAGAATTGTTCAAATTTAATAAATGAAGCTTTGAGGGGTTATTTCAATATATCTATTCCTTTCAGGGAAAAAAAAGCTGTTTTAAAAATAATTAAAATTCTTATTTTAATGCCTAAAGGGTGATGCTATCCAGCCTTGACAATTCCTGTGCTCATCAATCCACTGCCACGTCACTTCCTGCAGAAAGCCTGCCCTGTACTCTTGTGGTGGTTTCTGTCCTACTCAACAAACATCCTTACGTAGGATATCACCACATTAAGACTGTTTGTGTCTTTCACTAATGTTTGGGAAGAGATAAGGACTATTTAATACATGTCAAGTACACGGTAGCAGTACACACCTTGGAAGGCTAATCTTAAGTACTTGAATATAGGCCTAGTCTCCATTCTACACTGATAGTTGTAAGTTAATGATAGTCTTCATACTTGAAAATTCATCACTCACTTGATAGAACTGAAAGAATGGCTCTAATACATCAAAATTGTATTCATGAAGGACTAAGAATTAATTTTATAATAATATCAAGAAAAAAAATCGGAACTTCATTTTACTGTACTCCAAACAATCTTGTATACATCCCAGTTTCTCTCAGATATGAATTATAGAAATTTCAATTGCTAAATTATAGTAGATGGGTAAAAGATTTGGTTTTATTCAGAGTTAGAATAAAATATAGAAAGGCTTCAGGGATTTCCTATTCATTTTCCAACGTAACTGTGCCATGTGCACCATCTAGAGGAAATACACAAAAATTATATTAAACATGAACAATTTGCATTGGTTATAAAACAGATTGCACAATATCATCATGCAAGTTATAAAACAGAAACTATTTTCATCTGCTTGAGATGTTTTTCAGGAAGTCCTGCTGAACCACAAGACTTCCAGTCTTTTCTATAAGAAATGAGATATCACTTGGAATCTAGCATCAATACTTATAGCTGCAATTGCTTAAAACTTTTTCTTGAACATAATTTAAACTCTTATTTCCCTTAGTAAGTTGGTGAGTCTATAGCTAGATTTTCTTCTAACATTAAACTAAAACCTATTATTTAAAATTACATATAACACTTGTATTATCAACTGTGGCAGTTTGAGATTAATTATCAACCCCCCAAAACAGAGATGTTTGTAAACTATCTATTCCTCTGAGTGTGATACCCTTTGACTGCGTTAGATTCAGCTGACATACCTTAATTAAATTACCTGTTAAGATTAGGGCTTTGATTGGACCACTTCAGAAGGGTGTGACTCAGGCTTGAGTCCTCTCCTCCTTGGTGGGCTGATATAAATGGGCACTCACACAGAAGAAGATACACCAGAAGAGAGAGAGCTCCATAGATGCCAGAGGAGAGAAGGCTCAAACAGCTAAAGCCCTGGGAAGAGAGATGAGCCCTATGCCAGCCTACAGCTGAGATAGGAAGAAGCTGGGCCCAAGGAGCCTTAAGAGGAAGAAGGAAGGAGAGACACAGCAGAGATCACCTGCCATCTTGCTTCAACACATAGCAAGAGACTTAGGGAAGAAAGTAGCCTCGAGTAGGTCTCTTTAGGACCGTGTAACTGTAAGCCTTTTACTCCAAATAAATAACCTTTATAAAAGCCAATAGATTTCTGATACTTTGCATCAGCACCCCTTTGGCTGACAGTACATTAACAAATATGTCACATGAAGAAAAACCCATCTCTCCTTTGTTTTTCATACCTAAAAAAAAATCTATATTACTGACAAGGTGACTGAAATGTAGATTTAAAAACCTCCAAAGCCAAATGTTTTATCACCAAAAAAGGGAGAATAAAAGAATTAAACATCATCATTGAACACTTTCACTAAGTATCTTTCTGGGCCTCATAACATCTATGTAGTAAAGTGAGTTAAATTAATAGTTATGCTATCTTCTATGAGTAAACCTCTTTTAATGTGTAACTCTGTCTTTATGGCAGGTATACAACTTATTTTCTAATAATAAGTATTACTATTACTTATAAACA
>PVKH010002104.1:0-28117 GCA_004027955.1 Chaetophractus vellerosus
GGCTTGCCTTTCTCAAGGCCATCTGCCCGCTCGGAGAGGTCCCCGGGAACCGAACCCGGGGCCTCCCATGTGGTATACTGGCGCTCTTATCCACTGAGCTATCTAGCCGGCCCCTGTTTGTATATTTTTAAATGGGCTTTAAAACTTTTCTGGATTAAATTTTCTGGATAAAAATTCCAAAAGAGAAGAAAAAGGGAAAAGGAAGTTGTGTTCACAAAATTCTTTTCTTTTTCCCCAAATATTTAAACATATTTTTATGTTATCCTAATAGGCAAATTCTCTGATGGGCATAAACAAACCTCATAAATTCATGACCATACAATTCCCCTATATGTAGGCTGTCTTCAAATATTCTTATTGAAATAATGTTTAGTGGTCATAAAGATCTGCTTGAGGACACTAAGGACCTGTAGGGAGGAAAAAAATAAGTAAGGACAGGCCAGCCCCAACCCCCAGATTGTGGCAGGAGTGGGCAAGTTATTCAACCTTTTTGTGCTTCACTTTCCTCACCTTACGGCGGGAATAATAACACCATCGTCATAGAGTTGACACAAAGATTAAATGAGATCACAAAGTGCACCAAGTGCATAGTAAAATATCACGTTTTAATCATTGTTGCCGTGGCCTCTAAGAAGTAAGAAATGGAGTTTCAGCAGATGTCTCAAAGGCGCAGAAACTAACAGTCTTTGGTGAAGAGAAAACGGTTTGGAAAAGTATGCAGATCTTCCAAATTTCACTTGAGCTATTTTCAAAGGGGTGGAAAGAGTATGGTCAAAAGATCCTGGTCACTTTTCTTTGGTAGGAGCCAGTAGAGCCACAGCCTGTGGAAAGTGGGGGAGGGTAAAATGGAAGTGTGTATGGCTGGGACTTTGGCAAGAGGGAAATGAGCCAATTTTGGAGGGGGTGGGGATTTAGAAACAAGAAAACTACTAGGCTTGCTGCCACATGTCTGTAATGTGACTCTTCTATTTTCCCTCTTAAGGAATTCATTTAAAATCTGCTAAGAAACTGTTAAGATTTCATTCAGCTATGTTACATTCCCTAACATGCAACAGTATTTAAATCATACTAAATACTGGAAATTAATATTAATAATTAGCTGACTTCCATCAGAAGGCAGAATCTGGAATAAAGAGTTGATGGCAACAGGTTTAGTGGAGTTAGAAGACTTGTTTAACTCATGGCACTGGCACTCACTTTCACTTCTCTGAAATGGTCATCTGCGAAAAGGAGAAACTACCTACCTAAAAAGTTGCTGTTGAGATTAAAGAATTCATAACATCTGGCACATACTTACACTCCCTATTATATTTTGTGTTAAGGGAAAAGGGTTTTAAAATTATGACGATATATTTAAACACTTAGAGTGTTTCCAAATGTGCATTGACACTGTATTACTGGACTTCAATGTTTCTCAATTAACACCAATGCTTTTAGTAAAGACTATCTGCTGACTTATTTCCCTCTCCTCACTGCACCTCCCAAGCACACATATACTGAGATGCTCTAAAATGTAAATTTGTTTTACTAACACCACAGCCACCTAAGCCTTAACTTGCCGGATGCTGATAGACAATTAGATTGGCTCTAGAACACGGATTCTTAGCCAGAGGTCTATGGCCCCCCAAAGAGTCCGTGGAAAGATTTCAGGGGGTCCATGAGCTTGAATTAAAAGAAAAATCAACTTATCTTTATTTTCTCTGACCTCTAACTGAAAGCTAGCATTTCCTTCATTTATCAATGAATGCAATAAATTACAGTAATATTCATTTCATATCACATTACAGTTATGGCATATCTCAAAAAATTGCTTATGCTCATTCATAGTTTGGAATACGAGGCTGTTACACCAAATGCTAGTTGAGTGTCATAAAACTATCTGCCACTACATTCTGAGAAGAGATTCATGATTTTCACCTGACTGGCAAAGGGGTTGTGGAACAAAAAAGGTTAAGAACCCCTGCTCTAGGAAGTTTTTACAAAACAGTGCCCTCGCGAAACTTGCCCACTGTCCGGTGCAGCACCGTCAGAAGTAAACAGCTCATTGAAGGGCGGGCAACACTCCCACGTGATAGTTCAACCTGCCTTTTTGATTAATTCTGCTAACGGATTTCACGTCCCTGCGAGAGTAAGCGTATTCCACCTCATATTAAACAGAAGAGGCTGGATTTATTACTGGTGATGAAGGAGGGAGACTCCAGCGACTGATCAGCTAGAGACTTGGAACAGACGGGGTTCTGCCTACGCGAGGTCGGTGCGGCACCTCCGCAACTCCCTCCACCCGAAAGTTTGAGTGTCCAGTTCAAAGCTCTGGGAGTGACCTTGACCCTCCCAGAGAGGTGGAGAAAGTTAGTTCTGGGCCGGAGGCGGGGCGAGTAAAACCAAAGACCGAGCACTTTCGCGAGCAAAATATGCGGTCACGTTTTCCTGTTTTCAGGGTAGCTGGAGACCTAGAGCGTTTAAGGGTGGCGACAGCAGGTGGTAGAACTCCGCCCACTATCCCGGTTCCCCTCCCTCAGTTCCCCTCCCTCAACTCGCACGCTGTACTCCCTCCCCGAGGTCCCGCCTCTTAAGCGCGCGCGAAGAGTTGTCGCGCGGCGCATTCTGGGAACTGTAGTCCTGATACTGGGAGCCGCTTCTGGAAAGGCGACTCTGGCCTACATACCCCATGGTGCCATGCGGCGAGGGCCGCTCCCGGATGTGTGTCTGGCGCCGGAAGAGAAGACGGCCCCCCTCTCTCAGCCCGGCCATCTTGTGGGAAGAGCTGAAGCAGGCGCTCTTGGCTCGGCGCGGCCCGCTGCAATCCGTGTAGGAACGCGCCGCCGAGCCACCATCATGCCTGGGCATTTACAGGAAGGCTTCGGCTGCGTGGTCACGAACCGATTCGACCAATTATTTGACGACGAGTCGGATCCCTTCGAGGTGTTGAAGGCGGCAGAGAACAAGAAAAAAGAAGCCGGCGGGGGCGGCGTTGGGGGCCCTGGGGCCAAGAGCGCAGCTCAGGCCGCAGCCCAGACCAACTCCAACGCGGCAGGCAAACAGCTGCGTAAAGAGTCTCAGAAAGACCGCAAGAACCCGTTGCCACCCAACGTTGGCGTGGTTGACAAGAAAGAGGAGGCGCAGCCGCCGGTGGCGCTTAAGAAAGAAGGTAAAGGTGGGGTGGTAGGTGGGGGAGACCGGGTATGGAGGGAAGGAGCGAGGGGAGTTGCGGCTGCCACTTGCTTCTGGAGCTCCTCCGGGCCATGGGAGACTTTGCCGCCGATTTCCTCACGCCTACCCTCACGCGGCAAAAGCCAGGTCCTGCGAAGGTGCTAGGAGCGTGGTTGTCCCAAGTTTAAACCACTGCCTGCAAGGATCCCCGGAGCCATCCCCTTCCCGCCTCGGGTTCTGAGCGCAGGAGCGTGGTCGGAGATAAGCTGCTCCTCGTGCGTACTCAGTGTCCTAGAAGGGCTGTTCCCTTCCCGCCGTATTCCTTGGCGGGCGAGCGCATGGACTTGAGATCGGGGAAGCCACCCATTTACAGAAGCTTTTGTAGTTGTGGAGAAGGCTGAGAACCACAGCTTCTTCCTGCGCAGAGCTCTTCCTCAGCGTGGTCTTTTGAGGTGCTGTTGTCGGTTTAAGCTTCTTTTCTGCCATCTTGTCCCACGATGGTGTGGAGTACCCCAGAGTAAAGCTTGGAGTCGGAGTTTAGGTGTAAGCTGCTTCTAGGTGTCGAGACGATAAGATATAGTGGAGTAAGGTGCTGTTTCGGGTGCTCCATGTGCTTCATACAAATCACTTTCACCATTAACTTGCGGGAGTGATTTAGGCTGTTCAGATGGGAGAGCAGTTTGGCTGCACTGCTTTAAGCAAAGTGGGAATTCTGACCGAGGACTGGTTATTTCAGGAAATCTAAGGATCGCCCGCGTGTTACGGTCCTTTCTCCAACTCCTCGCACTCAGTATTTCACATGGCGGCGTGGCCTGGGCCTCGTGGCGAAATAAGTGCATAGGCTGTCACAACATTAGCCGTTGCAGAGCTCTTTTGAGTATGCAGCTTTTTCTCTGCGTGTGCATGAAACACGGTCAGGATTTCACCGGCGAGTAGTAATTACTTGCTAGACAAGGTGAATTTCACAGGATTGTCTTGAGTTTGATTTTTGCATTCTCACTCATTTCTGATTTGTCTTTTGTGATGGATGAAAAAGTAAAACAATTGGGGGTTTAAAAAAAAACGTACCTGATCATTAGCAAGTAAGTCTAAGTTCTGAATCATTAAAACTGCCTTGATGTGCGGCAAGTTGAGCCACGTGCTCCTGAAAAGAGTCAATTCTCATTAGTTTTAATTGATTTCTGTAGTATTCAACTAATTTAAAAACAAAACAAGTTTACGTGCTCAGAATATTAGATTTTGGTTTAGGAATTTTTTTTTTTTTTTTTTGGCTGACTTTTGTGAGGCTTGGAATGAAGAACCTAGGTAGTGAATAATTCTTGTATTAAATTTATAGGTTGGGAAAGCCCAAGTTGGAATATTAGAAAGCATGTATACATCACTTAGGCCAAATATCTGTTCAGCTGATTAAGCTTTATGGCAACCTGTGGTACAGTTGAATAAAAACATTTAATTCCTGTCTTAAGGAACACTGACTTTATGTAATTATTTAGACTCTTCTCCTTTACCTCCTTGATTACGCTCATCCAAAGAAAGCACATGAAAAAATTGAGTCTGGAGCATAAATCTAAAATGTTAACAGGTAGGTGTGTTTACCCATTATGAATGTTAAATGCATGAAGCATGGTTTAATACCTTAGTTGTTCTGATCATAAAAGCCTGTCTGAAGTATGCTCTTAACCTGGAAACTAGTATTTTAAATTGTAAATGCAGAGAATGATTTTGTAAATTTATAACCAGGATTAAGTTCAACATTCAGTAGTCATTCTTTCCTTGGGAAAGTTCGTGTTAGCTATCAACTTTTTCCTTGGGTTAACATATCAGTACCTTTTAAACTTAAATTGCATAAAACACAGGCTTATAAATTATAAATATGGGGGAAAATGTTGAATGAGAAGTATAATTTGTTTTGAGGTTTTACTACTTGTCAGTTAATGTTCTGGACATACAGGTCCCTGTCCTCTCAGTGGGAAGGAGTCTTAACTTATAATACATTCTGTGTCTTTGATAATAGATCCTGGCGAAGTGTTAGACATACTTTAGATAAGTATTTATTTATATTATGAATTTTATAGCTTGTTTTTAATAAAATCCTAGAATAGTGAAAATGAGTTGGCAAGTGTAGAGAAATGAAGGAGCTTACACTTTTAATAATCATTTTTCATTGGGTGAGTTTATTTAGTAAGTTTTTTAGATTCTGTAAGCCTAGTACTGAATGTTGGGTGGAGAAGCAAGTCATTGTTCATTTGGGTGTGTTTAGCTTGGATATCATAAGGACTGGTTCCATAGCCCCACCCCAATACACTGTACCTCTGAAGAAATATATTTAATGCTTTGGTGTAAGACTTATCATTCATGGTCTCTTGAATTTACATGGAATGAATTTTAAATTTTCATTAGCTTTTGGTATTGATTTGACACTAAAGTCAGTTAAACAGTTGGGTATGTCCTGATGGTGTTCACTTTCTTAGAAAGAACAAGAGTGAATCACCTCAAGATATTGTTATAAAACCAATCCCTCAGCTACTTTTTGGCTTTGTCAGAAATTGTGGTTTGGGAATTACAGCATACCTGATATCTTAGTCATGAATCAATCACCAGTCTGTTTATCTTTAAGGCCATCAGTAATGCATTTTGGTTGCCTTTGGATGGGCCTCAGGCACTAATAGGAAAAAAAAACTGAGGGGAAATCAGTAAATGCTTCCCCTGTCACTTAGTGCCATTGATAAGTATAAGGGTAAACCAAAAAAATTAACCATAAATTTCCTAGTGGTACATAACAGTGTTGTTTAAGCTTCGTGGTATTGTGGTATATGTGTTCACACTCAAACATAATATAAAGAGACTTAACTGTATATATAAAACTATAGTTGGAGAGGGAGTGAGGTGGTATTTTTTTCTGGTTAAATGGCTATTTTAAGCTACGAGGATGTACTCTAGTAATCCTAAATGCCATTTCTTTTCCTTCCAGATTTGTAATTTCATAGACTTAT
This sequence comes from Chaetophractus vellerosus, assembly GCA_004027955.1. Lineage (NCBI taxonomy): Eukaryota > Metazoa > Chordata > Mammalia > Cingulata > Chlamyphoridae > Chaetophractus > Chaetophractus vellerosus. The sequence continues at coordinate 6,144 of PVKH010002104.1, forward strand.
TAGTCTTTTTACTCTATTGTGTTTTCCCCCTTCCAGATACTGTAAAATAAAATATTGTACCCTTCACTGTTTTTTATTTATTTATTTAAATATTTGGTTTCACTGGGTTGTTTTTTTTTTGAGGGTTCGTTGGTGTGTTGATTTGCTGCTTTACTATTTGAGTGGCTACTAGTATTATCTTCATAAGTATCTCTAAAGCCAAAATGCATCATTTCCCTAAAATTTTATTAAATTTAAGTTTTTGAATTAGAAGATTGTGATATCTTGAAAAGTGAGAGGAGTATGACTCCCCAAATGGCTTCCAAGTCAGTAATAGAATACCTCAGGGAGAAAAGGTGAGTTTTCAAAGAAGATAGAAGTTTTTAAAAAGTTTATTGTCTTTAAATAGGAATCTCCCTAAACTACTTTGTTCCATTTTAGGAATGCCCATTGTTTGCCTTTTTCAACAGGAAGTGCTAGTTAATGGACTGACAGAGGGACAACTTTTTTTTTCTCTTGGTCTAAACTTTTTATGTTGCAAAAATAATTTGCTTGTGCATGTTATCATTTTAGGAATAAGGCGCGTTGGAAGAAGACCTGATCAACAACTTCAGGGTGAAGGGAAAATAATAGATAGGCGACCAGAAAGGCGACCACCTCGTGAACGACGATTTGAAAAGCCACTTGAAGAAAAGGGTGAAGGTGGAGAATTTTCAGTTGATCGGTGAGTTTTTAAAATCTTTTCCTTCTTTTGTCAGCTTATAGAATCACATCTTAAAATTAATAATTGGGCATAATTTCTAAATAGCAGTGTGGCTTTTTATCAGCTTTCAAAGAAAGAAGAGATGAGTATATTGTTCTACATTAGACCTTTTGGTGATAGATTTTAGTGTTCAAACACAGATTTCTTGTAATGAAATGCGTGTTACATTGATGAACAGTTTCTTTAACTTGCTAGCCCCAGGTGAGTTAAAAGCAAAGTCCTTTTAGCTAATTGTTCATAGCGAAACAGAGTAGATGTATTAAATTTAAAGTTAAATGTGTTAGTGAAAACAGTTTTGCATAGACTGTACAATGAATAACAATGAAAAAGACTATGCACTATGGTAACATTTTTAAAAATGCCACCATAGTTTTCTTAGTGTCCTGGGGGGTAGATTCCTAGTTTTGATTTCCTTTACATGTTTAGAAATAAATATATTGAAATTTCTAAAACATGTAGTTATTCAATTGTTGGGTTATAACACAGTAAACATGTCCCTGCATTTTTGACCTCTTGGAGTGGATTTCCCTTATTCCATCTTCTGGAAACCTCGGAAGTATAGTATTTTTTATTTGCATTGTAGACCGATTATTGACCGACCTATCCGGGGCCGTGGTGGTCTTGGAAGAGGTCGAGGAGGCCGTGGACGTGGATTGGGCCGAGGAGATGGATTTGATTCTCGTGGCAAACGTGAATTTGATAGGCATAGTGGAAGTGATAGATCGTAAGTCTTATATTGGTTTTTATTTGTTATATATTAAGTTATCTCTTTAACAAAACAAAATTTGAATTTCTATAACTAAAGAGTATTATGTTAACTCAGTTTTGTTAGTTCTTTTTCACATTACAGTGGCCTGAAGCATGAGGACAAACGTGGAGGCAGCGGATCTCACAACTGGGGAACTGTCAAAGACGAATTAACGTTGGTATTCTGGTGTTTTTAATTAAATAATTTTAATGAAATCAATCCTTTAATTTACTAGAGGTTCACCCCTACTTCTATTAAGTTTACTTGTTCTGGGGCAAGAATAGATAATCTGAACTCAGAGATTAAAGTACTTGAACTAAATTAACTGATATACATTTTTATACTTTTTTCTCTTAGCCATCTACTGGGAGTAAATTTAGTAAGAAAAGACTTCTGGGGAACTTGGGATTTTAACATTTTTTTGTGTAAAGAGCCCTTCAACTACTTATAAATGGATCTAGATGCCTTTCTTTTTCTTTCTTTCCTTAGAGAGTGCCCAAAATACATTCAGAAACAAATGTCTTATAATTGCAGTGACTTGGATCAAACAAATGTGACTGAGGAAACACCTGAAGGTGAAGAACATCCAGTTGCAGACACTGAAAATAAGTAAGTGGTTTTATATGTAGCAGTAATGCTTCAGTATTGAAATCAGCTTGGATTTTTACCAATAAAAAACCCATAGATTTTAATGCTGTTATTTTATGAATTTTTTGGATAAGAGATATTTTATCTACTTAATGTATCCTCTCAAATGGTATCTATTTAGAAGAGTGCTTTGTATCTGTATATATTTGGTTTGAAAACTGGGATATTTTAATGCAGTTATTTCTGTTTTGTTTAGTCATTCTACCGTTTATGTTGCTTTAAATTGAGTATACATTTTTTAGTAAACTCTGTTAGCCCTTAAGTACAAAAATTACCCAACAACTGTAATTTGAGAATGGAGAATAGGAATAAAGTGCCATACATTTGACCTAACTATTTGGTGGAGAAGTTGTAATGGATAATTTGGGTGATAGCTATCCTGAGACATTAAATTGGTAGGAACTTGAAGCTGGGGTTGGGAATTTCTAAAAATTAGATTAAATGCTTGAAATAAAAGAACTTGTAAGTATTTAGAATTCATGGCTCAAAGTACTTTCTACTCTTTACAAATTATATTCCAAGGCATTTTAAAATTATAAAATGTGGCCATTTTAAGGTTCCTTCCTCCAATTGGTAAGTTTTCCCATTTGGTAAGCTTTTCCCATCAATATAGAATTTGGAGCATAACTTTAATGGCTTCTTTAAAATGTATGAGCAAAGATCAAAATATTATTAGATGACCAACTTTCTTGATCATTTTCAGTTTTTGAGTTTAGGTAGAAGACTTTATTTTAAGTTTTTATTTTTTTCCAGGGATGGGGGAGTTGTTTTAAAAGTCAGGTTATGCTGATAAAAATAACTTAATACCTTTCTCTAGTTTCCATCAAGTGGAGTAGAAGTTATATGCCAGTCATTTGTTAATGGTATTATAGTTTGAAGTCTTGTAGTATTTATGGCAGTGGTTTTCAGCTGGAGCATGTATAAATCAATTAGGGGGGAGATCCTTTCTCCAGGGAAAATTACTTGCAGTGAACCACTATTAATGGTCAACATATCATTCATATTCTATGGGTTTGTTGGGATAAAGAAAAAGTTGATTTTATATTGGATGGAGTAGATAAGAGTACATTATGTTAGGTGATGTGATGAATTTGGGATGATATAAATTTGTGTATATGAAATTTTAGAATCATAATTTTGTTGTGATAAGCAATGAAATTGTGATGGATGATTTAAATGAATTCTAAGTAATATGAAGTAGCCCACAATGCTCAACAAAACTGTTGCATTAATAAAGAGCCCACATTTGAATTACCTTCACAGTGATCTGTGGAGATAATAACTTTACCAGAAGGAGGTAATTTGTTGCTAGGATATTGGAAATAAATCCCTAGTTCTCAAGACCCAGGAATGAAATTGGGAATGTATTTTATCAAAGATGATGATGATGGTCCATTGGAGTTTCTTTAAGAGAATAAACCAACCCTTAGATTGGTAGAATAGAAGAGTTTTTTAAGTGATAGGCCACTTGTTGGGTCCTCAGTAATAGATGAAAAGATTATTACAGAAAACATAATAATTAGAGCCATGTATGTACCTTGCTGACTGTTTTCAGGGATTCATTGTAGTCTGTTCTCTTCCACTTAATTTAATGAATTTTTGTTGGTAGTCATAGAACCTTCATATAGGTCTAGTTAATCTTACCAACAACCCCATGAGATAGTTATCCTCAATTTTACAGATGAGAAAGTTAAATTCTCAGTTTATAACTTAGGGGTCACCCAGCTGGTAAGTGATTAAGCAGGGAATTCAGTCTCTAGTTTCATTTCAGTATAGGAGAGAATCTGAGCATAGTATTATAACTTGGATACAGAAGTATAAATTTAAGAAGTATAGCTTTAGTTAACCTTGATTAGCTCTCTTATATGTGGTTTCCAGAGCTTCTATTTGGCTCTCATTTGGTCCTCACGGCAACCTTGAAGTAGGTGTCATGGCTGCATGATTGATAAAAGGTATGCTGGGTTCTCTATTCCTAGTTTGTCTCAACTTACGAGTAACTAGGCATATTATTTAACTTAGTTTTCTTATCAGGAAACTGACAAAATTGGACTTAATAGCCAGGATCATGTCAATTCAATGTAAACTTGCTCTAGGAGCCTTTAAGATAGGATTTGTCAAGACAGTAAAGGGCAGCATTAAAGGGAGAGATTTGAGCTCTAGGGCTAACTGAATCACCTGCTATCTTTGGAAAGAAGCAGAACTCCCAAAATAGCAAGCATCTTGCTTTGGTGACAATTGAAAATTGAGATTAGATTTATATAATGGGTTCTTAAGCTTGTTCTTTGTTTCTGAAAAAAAGGGGGAAGGGTAATATGAAATAGTTAATAAACTATTTGAGAATTATTTGGAAATAACTAGTTTTAATATTAAGTATTGAAACCTCAGTGTGTTTTTTAGGGAGGTATGCAACTGGTAAAGCCTTGGTGGACTCCTGTCCTTACACAGATTGGTTTGAAAGTTGGAATATATAGAATTTAGGATTTGTAGAAACTTGGTGTTGGTTTTCTTTTGCCTTAAGCCTATTTAAGATCTTATTACTAATTGATGATCATTAAGATCATGAAGATAAATTAGATAATCCTTTGTATCCCTACTTGCATTCAGCAAGCATTGAATTCTGGTCTTGGCCAAGTTGCATCTTAGCCATTGGGTTGTAAAGAAATCTGATTCACCCTACCCCTGGATGATCTTTAAAATACTCTGTCATCCAGCCAAGATTAACTATTTTTCTTACTTAACAGATATAAGTTTGGAATACTTTATGTAAATGATATAACTTTTCACAGGGAGAATGAAGTTGAAGAGGTAAAGGAAGAAGGTCCAAAAGAGATGACTTTGGATGAGTGGAAGGCCATTCAAAATAAGGACCGGGCAAAAGTAGAATTTAATATCCGAAAACCAAATGAAGGTGCTGATGGACAGTGGAAAAAGGGATTTGTTCTTCATAAGTCAAAGAGTGAAGAGGTAAATTAAGTTCTGTGGTGTTTGAAAATGTTCAGGTGTGACTTAAATGACAATTTTTATTTTAAAATTTCACATGGGTAATCTGTTTATAAATAAAAGCTTTAAATGGGGACAGATAAATTGCTCAAGAAAATAATCTGCACTAAACTTTGAAGACATTAAGTCTTTTCGATCCCTAATTGTTTAATGTAGAAGTGCTTTTTCTAAAAAGCTGTTAGTTGGTGTTACAGCATACAGTTATAAATGTTTTAGAAATACAGTAGGTTTTTCAAATATGTGGGCCTTATTTTTCAAAATCCCATCTACATGGGAATCATAAAGGAGGACTATTAATAGTTTGAAAGGTTGATATTTTCACATGGTTTAATCTAAAATATAAATGCTACATTTACTTATCAACCTTTGAAACTGGCTATGCCACATAGTAGTGGTCAGGACCTTCAGTAAATGGAAGTATCCTTACTAAGGAATGATGCCTTGTGAAGACCAGAGACTTTTTATGGGTTCTTTTACCTAGGAAACATGGAAACTAATGAAACTAATTGATAAGAGTCGTGTTGGTGGCTTTCGATTTGGTAACTTGCTATTTAAGCCTTAGGGCACATTCTAGAAAAATGTCCCAGTGCTACCTCCTAATACAGCTTGTCTAAGTATGTTAGCCAAACTGATTTTTCTACTAAATTCTTTTCAACTTACTCTAACACTATGACATTTTGGGTTTTTTTTTTTCCCATGTCATATCAAATTCAAAAAATTTTGTCATTCTTAAAGTTGAAGTTAAATTAAAATATGAAGGCAACCTATAATAAGACTCAGTGTAGTATTATTACATTTTAATCTAAATAAAAATGGCTAAGACAAACATGGAAACATTTTTAAACTGAAATTGAGGTTGAAGAGACTAAAATGTTATTCTAGGATTAAAAAAGATGAGTTTTAACATTGACCCCATTTTTATGAATTATGCCTATAATTATTTTGAACATAGAACGAGATGAAACTGGTAGTATTGAATTATGATCAGAAAGTAGGGAGATAAAAGTTGTAGAAGCTGAACACTCATATTGTCGTTAGAACACACCTTGAGGAGGGTTGGGAAAGAATATATAAAATACTGGAAAATTTAGTGGCATTCATCTTTTTAATCTCACCGAGTCTTTTGCTGTTCAACAGCTTCTTAAGTTTTTTTTTAATTACTCACATTACCCATTGCATTTTGATGAGCCATAATTAAAAGCTCAGTAGCTCAGTGTTACCATCTGTTTGGTCTGTTGACTTGCATCCTCCACCCCCCCCTCCAAATGCATAGGTTTTCATCTAGAAGCATCAAAATAATAAAGGACATTGTTTTTAAGTGTCATGTTCGGGGGTGGGGATATTTTGTTTCATTAGAACACTTTGTTAATTTTTTCATAGTTCTTACTGATAAAATTCTTAGTGTATCTGGGTAAAACAAACTAGAATTCCTGGTTCAAGAAGCATGGAAATTTATCTTGGGAAGTTTGATCAGTTGGGGTAATTATTAAACTGTCTCGGTTAATATGAAAAAGATTTCCCTAGGCTCTATTAAGACAATTTGTAAATTTTTTTTATACTGACTGGGCTTTTTCCCCCGGAACAAAATATGAATGCACTTGTAAAATTCTGTTTGTAATTTAAATACCTTAAAGCCTCTTCACGCATTTTTTAGACATTGGGTCAGGTATCCCAGTTTTAAATAACATTTTAGACTCAACTTTTCGGAAAAACTTTTATAAAATATAATGTATATGAGTTTGAAAAGTATAAAACGTGAACTTGCTTTGAAAAGCTTTGGAAATAGGACATTTTCGTTATCAAGTTTGGGCCCTTGTAGTTATTGTGCCTTTGTGATGTGGATACTTGTTTGAATCTGGCCCTGTTGGCATATTGACTATTTATGTCTTCAAGTTTGTTGTATGTAACACTTGAAGCGTTCTTATTTTAAGTATCTTTTTCCTCACAACAAATATGAGGTAGCAGTTGACTGAAGCTGGAGCTCCCGTTTCTTTTCTTTTTTATTTTTTCTTCTCAGGCTATCCTAGTAGTGTCCTAGAGTTGTGCTCTGAACACCCAAACTGCCTCTTAGTTATTGTAGTTAAATCTTCTAGCATAATATGTCACTTAATACTTTTTTGTTTCTAGGCCCTAGAAATATTATAAAACTTTCTAATTCATTGACTTGGAATAGCAAGTGTTTTTAAATTAGAACATATATAATTGGTTTTGAATTTGCTAATGGTTTTGTGGGAGTTTATATGCATATATGCAAATTAATTTTATTAAAAGAACCTTGCTTCCATTGCCTTTAAATTTAAGCTGGAATGGCACAAAGGAATGATGTATAATTTGGCTTTGAGATTAAGGGAGTAAAAACATGGGTTAAAAAAGAGGGTATTTGTGCTTTAAAGAGTGTTTGTTAACAGACATAATATTACAAGTTGGTTAGAAAGAATAAGATGCTCGTTCTTTCAGAAAAGAGGGCTTAATGTATCTATGGGAAAAATATAAGTAGTATAAGAAGCTTCCAACTAGAAGTAAACAAGAATTAGTGTAAAATTCTCTGTTGTCTATGACCCCTTTCCCTCCTCTCCCTACCCCCCACCTCCCTCAAAAGTTCCTTTGGTATGACTTAAGACAAGGTTTTATTTGTGTGCCACTTTTCAGGTTCTCCTCTTGTATAAAAATGAAGAATTACCAGTGTTTCACTTGAAGTTGTGGTTTTTCAACATATACGAAAAACATGTAATATATGTCATACATGAGTAGAAGAAAAGTCTATGCATAATAATTTTTTTTTGATCAAGTGATAACTGGAAGAGTTTGGAGTAGTGGTTTTCTTTATAACTTGTAAAGGGATTCAGTTTACATTGTTACTATAATCTGAAGGGTGTATTATAAAATGTACTTATACAGACTTAACTACTAAAGATGATTCAGTAGGATGGGGCCCAAGAACTTGGGTGATTGTGGTATGTACCTCGAAATGAGAAATATTACCTGTACTTTAAAGTTAGAGGAGTTTGAGAGAGAGAAGTTAAAAGGTGTTTTTGCTTCAAGGTCCATATAGCTGAGCCCAAAGCTACCTTATTAAACTTTGAGAGGTATCAATATAAAAGTACAGATTAGATTTGGGTCTTTTTAGGAGAGTGCTCATTTAGAAGTTCTGGAGCATTACTTTTTATTATTATTATTATCCTATGACCCTTAATTTTTAGGCTCATGCTGAAGATTCAGTGATGGACCATCATTTCCGGAAGCCAGCAAATGATATAACGTCTCAGCTGGAGATCAATTTTGGAGACCTTGGCCGCCCAGGACGTGGTGGCAGGGGAGGACGTGGTGGGCGTGGGCGTGGTGGACGTCCTAATCGTGGCAGCAGGACTGACAAGGTAATTTTTTTACTTGTTTCCCTCTTTAAGTAATTCAAGGACATCTGTTAAAGCACTGGCTGGGTGCTTTGGGGAATATAAAAAGAAGTAGAAGAAGAAAAAGAAGTAGATATGCCTTCAAGAAACTATATTTTAGGTTACGTTTTTGTTTAAAACACTTAAATTACTATCTTTGTTTTTGGATAGTTGGCTGCTGGTAGAGTTAAATTATCACCCTTTGAGTGCTTATTAGGTGCTGGTCATGGTGTTCTGCTAGACATTTTTTATACTTAAGTCAATGTTGTTTAATTCTTGCTACTATGACAGCATCCCTATTTTATAGAAGAGGAAACTCAGGTGTAGGGAACCAATTAACTCTTGGCCCTTGCTAAGGTCAATCTGAAACACCAACCTGTCCCATCTAGTTTGATAATTAATTCCTACCTACTTTTTAGACCTCAGTTTAACATAACCTTTGTATCCATCTTATAATTCCTCTTGTGGCATTTGAAGATGATTATTGTCACCTTTATTTTTTAAAATTTTATTTCTTACTAGATTCTGCTCTTAAGTTTGGAATTCATTTCTGTTTTGCTTCATAGAATAACACCTTGCACAGTGTGAAGCATAAAATAACTTGATGAAATATTTTGATTTACATTGTTACTTTAATCTGAAGGGCATATTTAAAATGGGCCTTGGTAATTGATAGTTTTGAACTCTTTTCATTGTCTCTTAAGGTCTAATGTCTTCCTGATAAACTTAATATTTAGATTTCATGGTCTTCAGTGGCAAGATAGTATTTTGTTTCTTCCTCTGACATTAATTTTTCTTTAAGGCCAATGTTTTGTTGTTATTTGTACATTGGGCTTTAAATATCCTGCTTTCAAATTGATACCATTTTATTTAGCAGATTAGGAAAATGTATAAGAATACTGAACAACAAAGTAGGAATCCACAAACATCCATATTTGTGTGATTTATTAGGAAAATAAAATGAAAACCCATAATATTAGTAGGAAATTTTCATAGGCCTTGATAGAAATTCAGGACAAAGCTCTTTGCAAATATTTGTAGTCCTTTTCTGATCCATGTAAGTCTTGCCTTTTAAGTAAAAGCCCTGACACATTTTACTTAGTATTTTTAACTTCAAGATTTTTTTTAGAATCCTGTGTCTAATCAAATTATAGACACCGGCAATCCATTTTCAAGATTTGAGAATTGTGGTTAATTTTGGTTTGTTTCTTTTTCAGTCAAGTGCTTCTGCTCCTGATGTAGATGACCCAGAGGCATTCCCAGCTCTGGCTTAACTGGATGCCATAAGACAACCCTGGTTCCTTTGTGGACCCTCCTCTCTGAGGCTTTGCATGCTTAAGGATCCCAAACGACTAAGAAATTTAAAAACAAAAAAAGACTGTCATTCATACCATTCACACCTAAAGACTGAATTTTATCTGTTTTGAAAATGAACTTCTCTCGCTACACAGAAGTAACAAATATGGTAGTCAGTTTTGTATTTAGAAATGTATTGGTAGCAGGGATGTTTTCATAATTTTCAGAGATTATGCATTCTTCATGAATACTTTTGTATTGCTGCTTGCAAATATGCATTTCCAAACTTGAAATATAGGTGTGAACAGTGTGTACCAGTTTAAAGCTTTCACTTCATTTGTGTTTTTTAATTAAGGATTTAGATGTTCCCCTAATTACAAGCTGGTTTTAAATATTGGACATATCAATTTTAATACCTGCTTCGCATTTTCACACATGGTCAACTGGGACATGTATCTTGATTTGTCAAATTTTATGCTGTGTGGAATACTAACTACTATTTTAACTTAGTTTTAATATTTTCATTTTTGGGGAAAATCTTTTCAATTCTCGTGATAGCTGTTATATATGCTAGATCTTTATATACAAAATTTCAGTACTTGAACAAATTCAAAGCACATAGGTTTATTAACCTTGCTCCTGCAGTGATGCATGGTTTATTAGGTTCAAGTTATAATTCACAATTTCAGCTATATGTACTTAAAAATATGTGACTTTCCCATTTGAAAAGTCAAACTAGATGGGTGAAAGTTGTTTAAGCTACTTAATTGTTGGGAGACAAATCCTATCAAGTGAAATAGTTAAATGGGTGTGGATTTTTTTTCCCTCTCCAACAGGGTGGGTGGAATAAGCTGATTTGGTTAATGCATAATATTTAAACCGTTTCTGTAAAGTAAGTGTCTGGCCATTCAGTATGATTTTTCTCTGTGAAAGGCCCCCAAGTCAAACTTGTACATCTATAATCAGCAACCCTTTAACTCTTCTTTAGTTTAAAGAAACCAAAGGACACTGGTTAGCATGGTGAGATGGGGAAGTATTTTAATATTTGGACTTTGGAAAGCAGACAGCTTTACTTTATAAGATTGGAACAGCAGCACCATCCATGAAATATAAACCAAAAATCTTTTTGTTTCCAGATTCTTTATGTTGCTAATAATTTTGGTCTTCAGTTGATAGATTAAAGTATGTTCCACAAAAGGTGACAAGTATGTTTTCCCTCTTTCCCAATTAGATAATTAGGTTAATAATGAATTCCTTGAACAGGAACTTACTAAACAAATACTTGGAATGATGAATAAACAGGTTTTCTAGGATTTTTTTTTATACTTCTGCCACATTTATTAACAAATAGGAAAGGAATTTTATTTAAAGTTTTAAAGGTCTTTGGTCACTCAGTTTTCAATAATGTTCTATGTAAGATAATGCCCAGTTTTTAAAATAGTGAATATCTTAAAATGTCTGTTGTTTAACTGATTGGTTCTCCCAAAATACTGCTAAAAGAGAAATTTGTACAGTAAAAGTTAATCATTTGTGTTAGATTTATTAATCTGATGACCTGCTAGTCTGGCATCTTAGTAGGAAGGACATGATTTTTTTTTAAAGATAGTTAAAATTTGTGCTGGTGTTTTGGATCTTATGATGCTGAGCATGTTCTGCACTGGTGCTAATGTCAAATACAATTTTAAAAAAATATTTACAAAGAATACCTGCTTACCCAGAGGCAAGTATTAGTTTAGTCCATATGGACTATTGACCCTTCTTGAGATTAAGAGCATACTCTTAAATCGTGTTTAGGCTTTTAACTAAGTTGCTTCTGAACATCTGACATGTTTATAAACCTTTGGAGTTCTAGTGACATATTATAGAAAACACCTATTATATAAATAAAAAATACTTCACAAGTTCTACTCACTGCTAGCCATTGTGCTGGCATTCTGTCAGTAGAGCATTCACAGCAATATCTGGTATGTTGGAAGCTTTCAAGATAGCCTGAAGTTTAAAAGTTGGTCCATTAGTTGTATCTGATGGATGTAAATTTGCCTCTTAGTTCACTTTGTGTCAAGAGCTAAAACTGTGAACCTTAACTTTCTCTTATTGGTGGGTAATAACAGAAAATAAATAAAGATTTATTTTCATGCTCACTTCTTAAAAAGTCATAAAAAATTCTAAGTAGGATCCCATTTATTGTCATGTGCTTCCTGGTTTCTTACCTGTTTGTGTATCCCCAAAGATAATGCTTATATTTAAAATTTTCCCCTTAAAGTAAGATTTTGTTTATCTGGGGCTTTTATTTGTTAAACCAGGCTGTTGTCACATTTTGGGAGTGACACCTATCTTGAGTATTAAGAAAGTTGAACACTTGTAAAATGAATTTCAAGAATTGACACATGACAATTAGTGTCTCTTAGCAAAGTTTTGAGCTTGAAAGTAATCATACTGAATGCCATTTTTTATTGACAAATTATAGCTACAAATACTCTAAGAGAAATTCCCTTACAGGGTATAGATTCCTAAAATATTAATGGTGGTTCTGGTGGAATGTTTCAGTGAACTTATGCCTTACTGCTTTTAAATAGGAATAATACCAGAGCTGAAAATTTAATTAAGATAATTTCAGTTTGCATGGAAATGATTTGGGATAGGTTTTTTATTAGACAAATAACTGTTTTGAGTTATGAAAAATTATTAAATGTATCACCAGGTACTATAAATACAGTGATTTTATTTCAGTTTTATTTTGAAAAATGGAAGCAGGATGCATGATCCTTCAGGGTTGTAAATACATTTGGGGCTCATTTTTGGTATGGGTTTGTTTGGAAGGAGAATATTAAGAATCCATTCTCATTGTTTTATTTTTCTAATGGCTGGAGATAGTTGCACTGAAATAGAAACTGTTAATGCTATTGGGCAGTTGCATACAAAGTTTAAATATTCTAGATTGGATTTTTAAAAATGTATCTTTAATGGAACACTAAGCATTATGTGAAAGGAACCACATAAAACTTTTTTTAAAAAAAGCTTGAGAAGTGTGAAGCTGCTAGAACCTAGCCAGTACTGACTTTAAAATTATGGCATGTATATCAATGGATATATATGTAGTCCAAGGTTGAACTAATTGGTACAGCAGATTCTAGGGCTCTCAGGTGCAAATAATTCTTCTTTCTTTATGCTTAGAAAATAGATTTTATCCCAAACAGTTCATGTAAATAAGAGTCTGAACAATTAATAAGCCAGATCTCCAAATTAAGTGAAGAAAGCCCAGAAACTTGATTATTAATGTGTTCTTAGTAACAAGGCAGTAAAATCAAAGGTTCCAGACACTAGTTACATAAAATGAAATCGTTTTTCAACTTCGTTTTCAAAATGGTTAGGTTTTATTATTGGGATGACATTACGTAGCAAGCTTCAGAAATTTGGGTTCAATTACTGTTTACTTAGTCTTATCCAGGCCTTATTTTGGGCACGTTCCCTTGGCTTATGAATCTTTTGAGTTCCACAGATTTGGAGGTTATTTGAGAAGTGATTGAAACAGGTCCGTTTAAAACTAAGAATAATTTTAAAAAGCAAGGTTGTAATATAAAGGACAAGAAGCTTAATTTCAGAAAGTGAGTAGATTCTAAAGATAATTTGTTGGAACCATCAAAGTTTTGACCACAGATGAAAGTACTACCATTGGAAGTATCATATTTAAACCGTAGTATGAAAGCCAGAGGTCAGCAAACTTCACCCTGTGGCCTGATTTTGTTCAGTCCCTGACCTAAATGGGTTTTATACTTTTTTTTTTTCCCCTAAAGGAGGCACTGGATTGAACCTGGGATCTCATACATGGGAAGCAGCCACTCAACCAACAGCTACTCCACTCCCCAACTTCCATTTTTAAAGGGTTAAAAAAAACAGGCTGCAGAGACTTAAATGTAGCTTGCAAAGCCTAAAAAATTTACTATTTGGCCCTTATAGAAGTTTGCTGACTCCTCATCTAAGCTATCACACCTAGGTCAACCTAAATGATCTTTAAAAGTTTAGTTTTAAGTACAAATGTTGTAACCCATGGAAGAAGTTATGAAATGTGAGGTAATTTTTTAAAGCAACCTTTTTACCTACAAGGTAGGTAAGGGCGTGGTATCTGATAGCCTCCTAATAAAGATGGTGTTAATTTAAAAAATGTTGCTGGCAACTTGGATATATTCATGTTTTTAGTTAACTCCATAGGTTGTGCTGGGGAGGAGTTAATGGCTTTTGGTAAATGAATTTCTCAGAGATTACTCAGAATATCCGTTTGGCCAGAATTTAGCTTTTGTGCCACTGATTACTTCTGTATTGACAGAGTCAATTGTTTGCTTTAAAAAGGAAGGTGAGAAATGGTACGCACAAGTTAGAAAATGATTTACCGAGTTGTTTCTGTTTGAGGTATTAACTATATATAGGTATTTAGCATTTTAAATCAGTTATATTTATCCTGTTTTGCTGCCCATTTGGAGGGGTATGGCAATCCTAGTGCACTTAAACTTGTATGGGTAGTCTCCTAAGTCGCGTGCACAGGAGATACTGTAAAGATACCTGTTGGTGACTGTGTCTTGGAACTCTTGTGTCATGGATTTTTTAACTTAGATATTCGTACAAGGTGGTGAGACAATTGCTGTGAACTCCAGATTTTGTGATGGTTTTATTCTTTAGCTACATTGTCACGCCATTAGAAATGTGGAAATTTTTACTGTATTATTAAATTGAGTAGGGAAAATGGAAGGTTGCTTGTCTTTGGACAGTTGTGTATGTTTGCATTATATTTTCTTAGTTGCATTTGTAGTGAGTTCATTTCTAGATTTTAGGATCTAAAAGTTCTCTAATTTGAAGGAATGGCATTTGTTTTCATATTCTGAGAATTTAGGTTCTGTATAAAGTGGCCCAGCTTAACTTGATTCCTGATATTTGACTACCCAGAATGTTGTCAGATTCAAAGTGGAGCTAAACATTTCCATTAGCTGATGACTATAATCTGAGAGAAACTTTGTTTTGGGACGTTTGCATATTGAAGTCCTTGTTTCACACCTTTAGTGTAATAATTTACAGAGAAATCTTGCTTCATTTGGCAACCACACTCACAGTACTTCAGATTAGCACTTATTGAGATATTTTGACAGAGTTCAGACTGCCAGGATTGTTTGGAAAGAAATTGATGACTAAACACATACAAGAAATTTTTTCTTTTTTTTTGTCGTTTCATGGCTGACCATGTTTAGGCCTCATGATTGGTGAATTGAACTAAACACTGAGATACCTCTTTGTTTAAAGATATGGAATTTGTTTTTTAATTTGTCTTTTTTCCCTGGAAATTCTTTATTTCACCTCTCAACTTGCACATTTCTTTTAGGTAAAAAAAAAGTTTTTCCTTTAAAAGACCAGGTAATTTGGTTTCAACTTGATTTCACGTTCCAAGTTTGTAATACACTCTCTGCATGTTTGCCATGGCTTCATTATAGGTTTTGAACTCTAAATTAGAAGCTTCTGAAGAATTGCGTGGGGAAACTGCATTTGGATAAAGCGATTTTTTTAATGCAGAGGTTGCATTGGATCACTTATCATAGGATAAAAAAACTCAGTATACCCAGCAGGTATATCTTGTGTGCCTCACAGTATCTCTTAAAGTTTTAAGAGGCACTTAGTCACTGTATATCAGTATAATCTAGATTACATTTTTTATTAACAGGTGTATGACCTGGTGCATCTTGAGCCACATGCTAGAGTTGGAAGTCATCTTGACTAAAGTAGAGAAGTGGCTTTTGGTGCCGTGTAATGCTAAGTGAAAATGCAAACATAGGAGAATGAAGTTGACTTCAGGAGAAGATGGACAGTTTTTAACAGAAAATTGCCAATAAACTGTTGCTTGAAGAATTTAAATAACCAGTGCTTCCCTGTTAGAGAAGAGCCTGGATGTTCCTTCTTTTCAGTCTCTTGCTAATTAGGGTTGTGAAACTGTAAAGTTGATGGACTTAGAGGAAAAATTTTTTATTTGATTTGAAGATTGCATCTATAGCTGGAGAATTGACTTAAGGACTTAATTTTTCCTGCAAAGTATTTGTAACCACTACCCTTTTTTACACTGTTGCAAGCAGGTCAAAAGTACTTCTTTTTTAAAAAGCTTTTTCTTCAGCTCCTCTGAAAGCTACCCTGCCATAGACCAGAGGGGCTAAACTAAAGGAAGTTATCTGAGTGTTTTTGTAAGAATGCAAAGGACTCCAGTCAAATTGAGTTTTAAGTATGAAAAGTGGAGAAAAACCTTAGGATGCAAATATTTTCTACAGCATTGTGACAAGAAGGCAAATGGTCTTTTACTCACCTTGTAGTGGAATAAAGATATCGCTCTGAATGAAATCTTGGAACATCCTACTTTCACTTTGACTTTTGGGGAGAGGGTCTTTGGGCTCCTGCATTTGGATCACACGAGAAGTATCCTCAGATTACACAGCTACTTTCTCAACAAATTTGCAGGGAGATATTGCCATTTTACCAAGCGGATTGAGATTTTTTTTTTTTTTTTAAAGAACAGATGTTTATAATAGTTTTCATCAAATTTTGAAAGAATGTTTTTAGTTTTTTGAACTAGGGAAAATGTTCCACTTACGGACTTTCTTGCCTTGTCAGAGAAAATTGAGGGTCTTTGTGATGGATTTATTCTCTGAAAATGTAGGATCGTATTTCCTGGGGTCTGTTACCTGTATGTGGTAATATTTCTGAAATGGTTAAGAGAAAGTATTTTGAACCTCACCTAACATTCCCTTCTTTAGGCAAAAAGAATCATTTAATGGTAGGATTTTTAACGGAGAACTTACAAAGGTGGCCTGAATTGACTTTTAAAAAAGCCCATGTCATCAAGTAATGTGTATGTTTCATAGAAATATGATTGGAATCCTAGCAGAACAACTTTAGAATAAATGGTTTTGCTACTTGCAAATGAAAACAAATGACCACTAGAGAAATAAGGAGCCTGTAAACGTAGGGTAAAGGAAAGATCTTTATCTTTCAAAAATTAATACAAGCAACAAAATTGAGTCAAATGCAGTACAATTCCTTTTTGTTTAAGAAATGGTCTTCACTTCTGGGAAAAATAAGTAGGTAAGTTGGGTAGTTACAGCTATTTTAGTTCAGATAGCACATTGCTGTGGTTGCTTTTCTCTTGAAAAGCCTAGTGTTTTTATTTATAGCTTTAAATACTCCATTTGATCAGTTTCCTTAAAAGAATGAACTTTCTTGGGAGTGGTGTTTCCTTTCTTTGGCCTACCTGTAGCTTGTATTAAAGGATTTAGATTTAGTTGGGAGATAAATTCAGGAGTGGATTATATGTCCTGGTATTATTTGTGTTAAAGTTTCTGAGTTTTTAGGTTGATTTCTCAAGAACCTAGAATGAATTAGAATTTTACAAGTATGGGAATACTAGTTTTTGGTTACCTAGTAAAAATAACTTTTAGCCTTAATTGATGTAAACTTATCTGTAAATTTGCTTAGGGATTATAGAGCTAGTTAAAGGGTAGGCTCTGGATCCATTCTGTCTGCTATCAGGTACAAGTGTGACTTTGGGCAAGTTTACTTAGTTTTTTTGTTTGTTTTGAGATACTGGGGCTGGGACTGCTTGCACTCAACCACTGAGCCACATCGGTTGGCTTCCCTTAGTTGTTTTTTTTTGTTTGTTTTGCTTGTTCATCTTTTTGTTTTTTTCGAGAGGCACCAGAACCAAGCCTGGGACCTCCCATGTGGGAGGCAGGAGCTCAGCCTCTTGAGCCACATGAGCCACATCTACTCCCAAGTTACTTAGTTTTTTATTTCATTTTAGTTTTCTCATCTGTATAATGAAAATATCGCCTATTTTAGTAGTTGTGAGAACTGAGTTAAAGCACTTGAAAGCTGCATGTGCTATTGCATTTAACTGTTGATTCTATTATTAATCATTAATTCCTGTTAGAATGGTAATTTGGCAAAAATTGGCTTGTTATTTAAACTCTGGATTTCAAAGATCCATTGACTGAGTTATTACCTTAATAGCTTAACCTCAATCCTTGCCATTACATGTCATCTATTTAGCCTTTTTTACTGTGAAAGGAGTAGTAATGACCAATGAAAGTGCCAGACATTGACAGATGATGGTGGAGGGCAAGAGAGACATGAGCCACAAAGAAATGTCTAAAGTAGTATCTGTCACTAGACCCCTGTCTCAGGGTTTTGAAGAGAAATTGGTAATATATATTTTTTGGTCCAGTCACAAGAGTAAAGAGTTTTTGTGATTAAGATAATGCCAAAAAATTTTATTTTTATAAAAGTCCTATGGCCTAGAAATAATGGTTAGCATTTTGGCTTTTATAAAAGTGCAACAGTCCTATTCAGCCTTTTGTAACTGGCTATTTTCCATGCCAAATATTGTACATTTTTTAAAAAAAGATTGCCTAATAAGTTTTGTTTATCAATTTTAAGGTCCATCCCAATTTCAGGCATGTTAAAATATGGGGGGTGGGAGTGCCTCAGAACACATAGATGGCACATTACAGTTTAACATTTTTCCTTACTCAGAACATAAAAGGAGGAAATCTTAGATTCCATTAAATTCATCATTTCATTGTATAGATATATCATGATTTAACCAAGTCCCTACTGAACGGCATTTGAGATTTTCTCTTCTGCATAATGTGATCAATCCTGTCTTCAATTTAAGAATGTTTATACTGTTCATTAAGGGCTACATTGGTAGAAGTAGAGTTGCTTTTTCAAATTTTATCGAATGATTCCCAGCTGCCCTCGAACGGGTCCAATTTTTCTTTAAAGTGTTTGTATGCATGAGCATACGTGTGTGTTTTGCGAGGTTTTAATTTTAATCTATTGCAGATTTTGGTGTAGTTTGGTCAACTAGCTTTTATTCACCATTGGTCAGTTAACCAATTGATTGAATTACCTGTGATTTTTAGGGGGAGGGAGGGACCTTTCTGATCCTCTCATGATTGAAGAGGGTGCTTCAATCATGAGAGTTCACCTGTTCTTTCACAAGGGTGGATAATATGAACGCCCACCAGTCTTCCAGGCTAGGAAGAGAAAAACAGGTCTACTTTGGAGGGCTTGAGCCTCTAAATTGGGACAGTTGGCAAGTGTATCAGGTGAAAACCCATGGAGAGAGAACAAAAATCTAACAGGGAGAGTTGAATAAAAGAATAGGGAGTGCCTAGGTTGGCATCTCATTCACTGGCTTCAGGGAATTGGTGAGTTGCAGCTACAACTACAACATTTATAGTTGTAGGCTAATAGTGAAGCTGAAAAATTGGGAGAGGGTGGAGGGAGGAAGGCAGTAAAGGGGGAAAAACACAACTAGATAATACTAGTTTTGCTTTCCTAATGTCTCTAAGGAAGGTGGAGTCTGGTTTCTGGGAAAGAGGGCTCTTTCAGGGAACAATCATTGCTCTTTTTTCCTGAGGAAGTAAGCCTGGCTATATGAATGGTGGTGAGTTCCACCTAGTCCTGGTAAACCTGACAACCTGATTTTGGGGATTTGACTGTATTGGAAGTAGGGGAAATTGCTTGGTGCAAAGTTAGAACAAAATTACCCATCCTCTGTCACCTGTGGAAAGAGGGCACTATCCGGCAGTATGAGTTCAAATTGTATGTCTTTAAAATAAGAAACACCTCTACATATTAGAAGTGCTATCAGTGAAAAAATGGGTGAAATGGAGGATTGGGAATGAAGAGGAACAAATAAAAACTATATTGACCCAATAAAAAGGAAGCAGGGCAGTGACTTCTGGAACAGAAGGAACAAGATGAAAGGTGGCAGGTGACCTCTATTACTTTTTATCGAGAGCCTGCTATAGACCAGGCATAGTGCTAGGGTAATATGACTCCTACTTTCAAGTTTCAGTCCAGTAGAGGAAGTCAGTGCTACGGGGAGCACACACATGTAAGAGCACAGAGGACGGGAATCTGCCTCAGCCTAAGGCAGTCAAGGAAGGCTTTAAGGTGTCAAACTCAACCTTTTTATTTTTTAAATTTTTTTCAAAGACAGATGAGAAATGCAGTATCCACCTGAGGCTTTAAGAAGGGAAAACATAGGGGGTAAAAGGGAGATGGGGAGTTGGGTGTTAGGGAGAAAGAGGAAGTGTGCCTAAACTGAATTTCAGGTAAACAAAAAAAAAAAACCAAAGGTAGGTAGAACATACTGCAAGAAAGCAGTAAAGTTGGCTCTCACTACCAAAAGAGGTAGGTTGGTTTGCTTCTGAGGAGGTGGCCTTGTCTGTTATGGTCCATGGCAAACAAAGTCTTAAGTGGGACACTACATCCTGGATGCAGCAGAGTCAAAGGAACCATGGTGTGGATAGAAATGTAAGGTAAAGCCTGGGAGGACTAATTATCCTAAGTCTGGAATGGCAGGAAATAGGAAATAATGAATAAAGAGCTTCAGTATGAAAAAGCAGAGTAAATTTCGTGTCTGCAACCTCTAGACCAGGGGTTCTTAACCTTTTTTATTCCACGATCCCTTTGCCAGTCAGGTGAAAACCACAGATCCCTTCTCAGATTGTAGCAGCAGATAGTTTTATGACACTCAACTACCGTAATTTTGAAGTATGGATGAGCGTAAGTGACTTAAAGATTTGCGACAACTGTAATGTGATATGAATACTACTGGAATTTATTGCATACATTCATAAGTGAAGGAAACACTAGATTTCAGAGGTCAGAGAAAATAAGTTGATTTTTTTCAATTCAAGCTCACAGACTCCCTGAATGTCTTTCAAAAGTTGGGAGTCCATGGACCCCTGGTTAAGAACCTCTGCTCTAGACTTGAGAGAAATCTCGTAAACCAGAAGGCTGAGAACCGTTTTTTATACAGGACCAGATTGTAAATCACGAACACACAGCTGCTAGGTTAGGGAAGAAGTACAGATTTATAAGAAATCCTTTTTGCTTAATGAAAATAGAAAGGATAGTGTAGAAGCCACTTTGTTAGGATGAAGGGTAGGGGGTAAACCCCAGGTTTGGCCAGGGATATTAGAAAATACTTGTGGACCTTTCATCCTATTTTGGGAGGGCACTGTCTGAATGAGAGTATAGATATTACTTTGGACCAGGACTCTTCCCTCCAGCTTGTGGAAGAAGTGTCTGTAGTGAAGGGGTAGAGATAGAAATGAGCAGAGGGTGACAAGCCAGAGAGCACTGTGTTCAAGGTGTAAAACATGGGTCATGTTCCAGGTTCATGCTGAGGAAAAGAGAATTCTTTCCCAGGCTGAACTTGAGCTGCCTGAGGACCAGCTAAGAGTTCATGAGGAAGGAAAGCATGGCGGCTTTGAGAGCAGGGGATAATCTGTCAGTGTGACCTGGAGGTCAGGGTTGTAGATTCAGAGAGCCCTGGTCTTGTGGACAACACCTGCTAGTGCAAAGAAGATGAAACAAGGGGTCAGACAACCTTTGGCCCACCCCTTTACAAGACATCTGCGATCCAGAGAGGGGTGGTCTCCTTGTCCAAGGAAACACTTCTACAGTGTGTGCACAGTAGCACTCCACCATAAGCCCCTGATTCATTGTGTGAGGGTGAAAGCAAAGTAAAACCACACCTATCTAGGAAAAAGGTACATTTTTAGGCTTCCACAAATGACAGTCATGACCATTTTGGGGACCCTTTTCTAGTGTTCACCATCTCTCATGACTTCCATAAAAATTGGTTGATTTGTTTTGAAGGCTCCCTGTAATTCTCACTATTGTATCCATGGCCTAGAGCTGTGATGTGTAAGGTAGTCACTAGCCACGTGTGGCTACTTAATTTCAATGAATTCAGATCCTCAGTCTTGCTAGACATTCCATATGGCTGTGGATAGGGCAAATATAGAACATTTCTATCTCAAAGTTCTGTTGGACAATACTGTTCTAGAGCAATAGATTCTGGTATGTAGTAGGTGCTTTATAAATATTGTTGCATGAATGGTCCTCTGAACTGTGTCAGTGCTAGTAAGTTTGTTTCTCCTTTTTTCTTGTCACCATAGCCAAGTTGCTAGGAACTCAGGTTGGAGTCTCTAGGTCCACACAGTGGAAGATATAATGTTAAGGCTTTGGGGAAGGCAAGATGAGGTATCTGGGTGAAGGCTAACTCAGTTCCTGAGCTACCATGAACTGGCTTGCCTGCCCTCCA
>PVKH010002105.1:0-28122 GCA_004027955.1 Chaetophractus vellerosus
TTTCTCTCCAGGCTTAGCTTCTGTTTCCTTCACGAGTTCAGCTGAAGACTATAAGACTCTCTGCATTGCGTCTCTCCACAAGGCCAGCTGTAGCCTATCTGGCGATCGGCTCACTCCAACATCAGAACTGCTTCTCAAATCTGCTTCTCCAAATCTCTGCTTCCTCTTACCTAGCCTTCCATACTTTAGACCATGCCCACCAAGGGGCAGGGCTCAACATCTCACTGACATGGCAGTTAACGCCCTACTCACAACTCAATCATGCCCAGATGAACAGACCAGCTTACAAACATAATCTAATCTATATTTTTGGAATTCATAATTAAATCAAACTTAAACCATTACAGCTACTAAACTTTGTCAATGGTTTACAGTATGGTTTACATTTTAGACCATACACTTTTATATATTTTGGTGATTTTACCATGTCCCGTGTCCATCACTGTAAGGTAATGAAAAACATTTCCACTGACCTCTAAATACCCCCTCTTTGATCTACTCTGTTCCTTCCTCCTTATCCCCCAGAGTCCATGACTACCCTCTGGCTTAACTCATTGGATGACAAGATTCATAGTTACATGCAACAGAGGTCTTGACACACTGGTTTTCCTCCCCTATCAGGAACCCTTGCTCATAAAAGATGCCCACCTGTCTATTTCTGAGCAATTTGGTCCTTCCAAAGATGGGAGTCCATCTCCTTCCTGCTCATTGTGTGGGTCTCCACCCACTGATAAACACATTATGACAGGATGAGCACTCACACACTACCTAAAGCCTGCTCCAGATGTGTCCTGTCCTGAGTGGCCCCCCAAACAAAACGTTAAACCAGTGACACTTCCTTGTCATATTGCTATAAAAGCATTCCGAACTCTGTGCTTTCAGCTTCATAACCACAAAACCAAGTGTTCATCTGGTCCCTCTCACAACTCTACCTTCAGTATCCATTCATCTGGTGACAGGCATCTGGGTTGATTCCAGCTTTTGGAAAGAGGAACAATATGGCTAAGAACATTGTTGTGCATATATCTCTTTGTGTCTTTGCTTTTGGTTCTTCTGAGTATATACCCAGCAGTGAAATCAATGGATAATATGGAAGATCTATAGTTAGTTTTTTGAGTAACTGACAAACTGTTCCTCATAGTCTCTGGAACATTCAACAATCCCACCAGCAGTGGATGAGGGTTCACATTCCCCTACATACCCTGCAACACTTATAGACTGCTGTTTTTATAATAGTCACCATTCTGATGGGTGTAAGATGGTATCTCATTGTAGTTTTGATTTGCATTTCCCTAATAGTTAGCAATGTCGAGCATTTTTCCATGTGTTTTTTAGCCATTTGTATTTCTTCCTTGGAGAAGTGTCTTTCAGGTCTCTTGCCTGTTTTTTAAATCTGTTATTATCTTTTTATTTTTGAGGTGTAGGATTTCTTTATATATGCAGGATATTAGGTTCCTATCAGATATATGATTGCCAAATATTTTCCCCTTGGGTAGGCTACTTTTTATTTTGTTGATAACGTCCTTTGAAGAAGAAAAGTTTTTAATTTTGAGGAGATCACATTTATCTATTTTTTTTTTTTGCTGCTCGTGCTTTGGGTGTGAAATTCATGAAACCATTTACTATTACAAGGTCCTGTAGATGCTTCCCTACATTACATTATGGATATCCAGTTATCCATGCACCACTTGTTGAAGAGGCCATTCTCTCACAAGTGAGTGGGCTTGGTGGCCTTGTTCAATATCAGATGACTGTTTATGTGAGGTTTTATATCAGAACTCTCAATTTGATTCCATTGGTAAGTATGTCTATCCTTGTGCCAATACCATGCAGTTTTGACTACTGTACTTTGTAGTATGTTTTAAAGTCAAGTAGTGTAATAGCTCCAACTTCATTTTTGTTTTTGGTGATTCTGGGCCTCTTACCCTTCCAAAGAAATTTTGTAGTTAAATTTTTGTTCCTTAAAAAATACAGTGTTGCTTTTTATTGGCATTGCATCATATCTGAATATTAGTTTGGATAGGATAGACATCATGATGATGTTTTGTCATCCTATCCATGAATAGGGAGTATTCTTCCATTTATTTATGTCTTCTTTGATTTCCTTTAACAGTGTTGTGTATTTTTCTGTATATAAGTCCTTTATATCTTTAGTTAAATTTTGCCTAGGTATCTAATTTTTTTAGTTACTATTGTAAAAGGTTTTTGTTCTATATTTCTTCCTCAGATTGTTCATTATTGGTATACAGAAATCCTACTGATTTTTGAACATTGATCTTATAGCCTATGACATTACTGAACTCCTTTATATGTTCTAGAAGCTTTGTTGTAGGTTTCTCAGGGTTTTCCATGTATAGGATCATGTCATCTGCAAATAATGAAATTTTTACTTCTTTTCAATTCAGATGCCTTTTATGTCTTTTTTTTGCCTCAGTGCTTGAGCAAGTATGTATAAGACAATGTTAAATAGGAGTGGTGACAGGGGGCATCCGTGTCTTGTCCTGATTTCAGAGAGAAGGCTTTTAGGATTTCACTATTGAAGATGATGTAAGCTTTGGATTTTTCATATATACCCTTTATCATGTTCAGAAAGTTTCCTTCTAGTCTATCTGTTGCAGTGTTTTTATGAATAAATGGTCTTGTAATTTGTCAAATTTTTTTCTGCATCTATAGAAATGATCATGTGACTTTTTTCTTTCAATATGTTTATGTGGTGTATTACATTGATTGATTTTCTTATGTTGAACCATCCTTGCATACCAGGGATGAAACCCACTTGTTCATGGTTTATAATTCTTTTGATATGTTTTTGAATGCAATTAACAAGTAATTTTGTTTTGAGGATTTTAGCATCTATAATTTTTCTTTCTTGTGGTATTTTTTTTTGGCTTTGGTTATTAGGGTAATTTAGGCATCATAAATGAGTTAGGCAATATTCCTTCTAATTCTATTTTTTTGGAAGTTTTTAAGCAGGATTGGTGTTAGCTCTTTCTGGAATGTTTGGTAGAATTAGCTGTGAAGCCATCTGGTCCTGGGCTCTTCTTAGTTGGGAGGTTTTTGATAACTGAGTCTATGTCTTTACTTGTAATTAGACTGTTGAGTTCATCAATTTCTTCTTTCTTCAATGTAGGCTGTTTGTGAGTTTCTTGGAATTTTTCCATTTCCTCTAAATTATCATTCTTCTTGGCATACATTTTTTCAAAGTATCCTCTTTTTTTTAAAAGGATGATTATTTTATTTTATTTATTTTTTGTTACATATCCCCCCCTTTCTGCTTTCTCTTGCTATGTTCATCTTTTTGCATTATTCTGTGCCTGCTTTTTGTGTCCCCCTGTTGCGGTGACGTGCCGAGTCAGCCCACTGCTCAGGCTGCCAGCCCTGCTTGTGGGCAGCTCTGTTCTGTTCATGGGCAGCGGCTCTGCTCTGTTCACGGGCAGCTTTGCCCTCTCAAGGCAGTCTGTCCACTTTGCAGAGGTCCCCAGGAACCAAACCTGGGGCCTCGCATGTGGTGAACCAGTGCCCTATCTACTGAGCTACAGCTGGCCTCCCAAACTATCCTCTTATGATACTCTTTATTTCTGTAGGGTTGGTAGTGGTATCCCCTTCTTCATTCCTTATTTTGTGTAATTCCATCTGTTCTCTCTTTTTCATTGATATTCTGGCTAAGGGTTTATTAATTTTATTGATCTTCTCGAAGAACCAGCTTTTGGTTTTGTTTCTTTTCCTAGTGCTTTCTTATTTTCTATTTCATTTAGTTCTGCTCTACTCTTTGTTATTTCTTTCTTTCTACTTCCTTTGGTTAGTTTGTTGTTGTTTTTCTAATTCCTCCAGGTGGGCAGTTAGGTCTTCAATTTTAGCTCTTTCTTCTTTTTTAATATATGCATTTATGGCTATGAATTTCCCTCTCAGTACAGCTTTGTTTGCATCTTTTAGCTTTTGATATGTTGTGTGTCATTTTCATTTGTTTCAAGGTAGTTGCTGATTTCTTTTGAGAATTCCTCCTTGATCCACTGTTTTTCTAATAGTGTATTGTTTAACTTCCATATGTTTTTTCCTATTCTGGTTCTCTGGCACCTAATGATTTCCAATTTCATTCCATTGTGATCAGAGAAATTACTTTGTATAATCTCAATCTTTCTGAATTCATTGAGAGTTGTTCTGTGGCCTAGCATGTGGTCTATCTTGGAATATGATCCATGAGCACATGAGAAGAATATATCTCCCACTGTATTTGAGTGTAATATTCTGTATATGTCTATTAGGTCCAGGTCCTCTAATGTATTATCCAGAGTCTTTGTTTCTTTACTGATTCTCTGTCTAGATGTTCTGTCTAATGGTGATAATGGTGTATTAAAGTCCCCCACTATAATTGTAGATGCATTTATGTCTCCACTTCATTTTTCCAGTGTTTGTCTCATGTATTTTGAAGTACCATAATTAGGTGCATAAATGTTTGTGATTGTAGTCTCTTCTTGAAAGGTTACCCCTTTTACTAATATATGGTGTCCATCTTTATCTCTTACAATAGTTTTGCATTTAAAGTGTATTTTGTCTGATATTATGATAGCCACTTCTGCCCACTTTTGTTTATTGTTTGGTTGTAAAATTGTTTTCCAGCCATTCACTTTCAGCCTCCTTGAAACCCTGGGTCTATGGTGGGTTTCTTGTAGAAAGCATATAGATGGATCATATTTCCTTATCCATTCTCCCAATCTGTGTCTGTTGACTTCTGAGTTCAATCCATTAACATTCAGTGTTATTACTCTCAAGGAATTTCTTAAATCAGCTATATTATCTTTGGGATTATCTATGTCATATATCATTTTTATTTCTCTTTTTTTAGTACACTCTCCTCCAACTCTCTCTCTCATATTTTCCCCCCTCAACCGGTAGAACTTCATTTAATATTTCTTGAAGTGCTAGTTTCTTATTCGCATACTCTCTTAATTTCTTTTTATCTGTGAATATTTTCAACTCTCCATCATTTTTGATTGCCAGCTTTGCTGGATAGATAACTCGTGGGTGGAAGTTTTTTTTCTTTTAGTATATTGACTATTTCATACCTCTGTCTTCTTGCCTCCAAGGTTTAAGAGGAGAAATCAGTGCTTATTGTTATTATGCTTCCCTTGTATGTGATGGTTCTCTTTTCTCTTGCTTCCTTGAGTATTTTCTCTTTGTCTTGAGCATTGGACATATTGATAATTAGGTCTTGGAGTAGACATGTTGAGATTCATACTGTCTGGGGTGTGCTGTGCTTCCTGGACAAGTACAACCATCTCCCTCAATAAGGTTGGGAAGTTTTCAGCCATTATTTCCTCAACACTCCTTCTGTTCCCTTTCCCTTCTCTTCTCCTTCAGGGATGCCTAAAATGAATAGGTTTTTTCATTTTGAGTTGTCAGTTAAATCCCTAAATCCCTACTGGATTTTTTCTATCTTTTTATCTAACTGTTCTACTATCTGTTTGATTTCTGATGTACTGTCTTCCACATCACTAATTCTTTCTTCTGCCTGTTCAAATCTGCTGTTATGTGAACCCAACTTCTCTTTGATTTCTTGGATTGTGCCATTCATCATCATCATATCCATTATCATTTTATGTATGTTTACAATTTCTTCAGTATGTTCTCCCAGTGTCTTATTAATATCTTTATTCTCTTCCTTCATTTCCTTAGTTGATCCATGATATTTGTTTGGACAGTTTTTATTAGTTTGCTCATTGAACTGGTCCATGTCTTCCTTTTTCTCAGTAAGGTTTGTAATTTTTTTGTTGCCCTCTGGTGATCACTTTATCTTGATGGGTTTATTTAGTTGATTAGCTTCTCTCTCAGCTCTAGAGTTTTATTTAGCTGGTGGTTCTGTGTGTGTGTTAAGTTTTCTCTTTAATACTTTGTTCTTCTTGTTGTATTTCCTTGCTTTTTTCTGTGTTCACTTGAAGGATAAAGATTAGGGCCAGATGAATCAAAAGAGGTAAGAAAGGAAAAAGAATAATAGTAATATTGATCAAAGTTGGAAGAGGGTCCGCATCAGACTTAGTACAATGAATATTTAACTCATGTCAGCAGTGTAGGGTAATAGGGGAATAAAAGTGGAGTACCTACAATGGAATGGCAAAACAGATAGAGAAAAATATATAGAATGATTTAAAAGGCCAGAATGATGAGGAGAGAGTGTATAGTAAAGAAAGGGCTGAAAGGAAAAAGTTAATAATAATTTTTAAAAAAGAAAACAGAATAGCAAGATAAAAATTGACACCCATGAAGTTGAGGACTAATGAAGAAAGGTGGAATGTAAGAACCACAACAGAAAGCAGAATGTAGAAAGATGAAGGAAAGTAAAGAGATATCATTGGTAGACAAAATCAATACACACAGATTATGGGAAATCAAGGAAGAAAGAGCACAGCAAAGAAGAATCAAACTAGCAGCACCTAATTAAAATTTTTAAAATAGGGGGGAGGAAAGAGGAAAGAAAAACAAGAAAGAAACAAACAAACCAAAACAAACAAACAAACACACAAGCAAGCAGTCAATCAAAGCTTAGAACAGCATTCCTTCTTGGGACTTTATGGAGTGGTTTAGCCTGCCTGTGTTCATCATCAATTACCCTGCAGGCTTCTATCTGCAGGTTTTGAGGTAGATTCTAGCAATTAAACTAATTTAAAAAATTTTTAAGTAAACTTTTTTTTTTTTGGAGAAATAAGGGACCCAAAACAAGGCCTCTTCTAGACCACCCTCTGTGCCGAAGAGACCCTAAATAGGCCTGTGGAAACTTATCAAACAATTCCCACTGCCTGACCCCACCACCCCCAGGGGAGCTGAAACTCTTGATACTCCTCAGCGCTGAACTATAAAATTGGCCGTCTTCGCTTCCTCCCAAACCAAGCCTCTATATCCCAGGGTACTTAGGTAAATCTGGCTTCCTCAGCAATTTGCCTCTTCCCTCTACCTGGCACCACTTCAACTTGGCTGGTGTGCTCCCCAAAACTGCAACAGGTTCCAGGCAGCCAAAGCCACAGGAAGGAAACCTTTCTCCACCCTCTGCCAGAACCCTGACAGTCTTGGAGAATGCTCCCTCTCACCAGGTTGACAGTGGGTTTTGGGGCTTGCCCTTGCCCTTTACCCTGAGAGTGAGGCTTAGCTGTCTGCATCCACAGATTCCAGCTTGGGAAAAATTCACAATTTTATCTTGAGCAATCCACCTCATTGTCCAGCTCCCTCCAGATCGATGTCCCTTAAGTTCTCGCTCCATGGAATCCCAGAAGAGACCACTCCAACAGGATCCTGTTCCCAGTCAACCATCCCCTGCAAGTGAGATGGTGAGTGCCCACCAAAACCTGACATCTTCTCAGCCACACCAATAGTAGATTACTAGGTGAGGGAATGAGCCAGATTGCCATGGTTCACATGCCAGCTCTGAGTCTGGCTAATGGGTAGCACTTTGAGCAATCTATTAATTTCTATTCCTCTGTTTCCTTATCTGTGAAATGAGGAGAATATCATATCCTCTTCATTATCAGTGAGTGTTGGAATGTTAAATGAGTTAATATAATTAACTAATGTAGAGCCTAGACCATTTAAGTGCTCCAAAAGATTTTGTATGTTTGTATAATATTTTCACTGTAATTTAAAAATTCATGCTGTGCACTAAAATGATGAGAAGGGAGAATATTAGGAAGGTAATATCACAAAATCAAATAACAAATATGCTTAAGAGTAAGCCAATCTTATGTCAACAACCTTCCATACCCAATCTACTCCAAAGTGTTTTTGGAAACTTTCTAAGGGGCATCATGAAGAATAAAGGATAATCACATGATGAAATATTTGTTTTTCCCTCTATTTCTATTTCCCTTTTACTTTTTATACACCAAAATATTACTGAAAGTGTGGAACATCCTTCTCTGCATCACATGAGAAGAATAAGTTACCAATTGCATCATGTGGTTTGATCTGTGTCCCCATGGGGAGGTCAGCCCCTATGCCACGGTGGGACACCAAACAGGGAATGGGCATTTAAAGGCTGATATTGGAGTATGTGCATCATTGCAAAATTTATATCAGTAACTGATATGTTTTAATTATTTATAATCATTATTTTATGATAATAAATAGTTACAAGTAGTGCCCTGTAAATATTAAAATTTAACAATATG
The DNA here is from genome assembly GCA_004027955.1 of Chaetophractus vellerosus. Classification (NCBI taxonomy): domain Eukaryota; kingdom Metazoa; phylum Chordata; class Mammalia; order Cingulata; family Chlamyphoridae; genus Chaetophractus; species Chaetophractus vellerosus. Next base: position 8,154 of record PVKH010002105.1, read on the forward strand.
TTTAAATCCATACACTCTGTTATGAAAGCATAAACCAATTTTTATGCCAGTCATCAATTCCCCTAGGAAGTTTTACCTGGAATTTCTGACCAACAGTACTTCTCCTGAGCATTTGTTTTGCTTAAACTTTGCATAAGGTCCTCAAAATTCATCCATGTTATCCTGTGTGTTAGTGCTTTGAGAACATGTTAACTCACAACTACACAAACACACCACACACTGTAGTATTAGATTGAGTTTCAGATTTCCTTAGCTACAGTTTAGAGGATCATAATAATCACACAGCACAGGATAAGAAGCTATATATCCTAACATAGCTTTTCATGGCTCATGTCCTAAATATATACAAGCATCTACTAGTGATAAATAACTGCACAGATAGCAGGAAGATGAATATGAAAGTTACATTTTTGCTATACCACTGCCTATTGATACTGAAGAACTAAGTCACCAATGATTCTATCGATGTAAACATATGTTTCCAATTAAGGGATTGAGTAATAATAGAAAGTATTCCTTTTGAGCACCCCAGGTGATTCCAATGTACAGCCAAGTTAGAGAAGCACTGACACAGATGAAACCTTGTCCAGCTATGCCTGCTTATTAACAACTCTGAAAGCCACTAACATCCACTGAGCTTCCTTCCCTCTTGGTCTGTACTTTTTATTTCAAAAGCAGTAAACACCCTGTCTTTCAATGCTCTGAAGATGTAGAAATCTACTAAATTCCATGACTTGTGGTGGCAAACAAGGCCTGAATTTGTATTTTGGGCCCAGCATAGCCAGCATTTTCTGAAGCCACCAATTTTCCTATAATTTTACTAAGACCTCCTTCTGTCATATTTGATGAACTCCTCCACTCCTCCTGAGTCCCTGAACTCTTACTGAAACCCACTTAATTCTCATTCAGGTAAAGAACTAAAGCCATAATAATAGAAAATTAGATAAATAGAAAATTTAATTCCAAATTTCTTGCAAATTCCTATTTTAACTAATTCTAACCTGGAAACCTGGGAAAAGATTTTATGAAAGTGAGGCTGCCAGCCATAATCAAGTTGACAGCAAGATCCTGACCAATGCACCCCTTTTCACCTTGCCATACATACACAGCTCTTTGAACTATATTTAACTTTAAATAAAGGCAATAGCAATAGTATGCTTACTCTTAACATATGCACACATAGAACTGAAAAACATAACTTTCTCCCCAAATACACAAATCTCATATGCCATTTTATCCCTCTGGCATGATTTAAGACTCTTCTAATTCACACACTATCCCGCTAGATGTCCTAAGACTTTTTAAAATATTAAGGCAAAAGTATAATCACTATTACAACCTCTTATTTTAAGAAGTAGGGTAATGGGAGGGTCATTGCTATTGCTACTCTATTACAAATATACTTACATCAAGCAAGAGGAAAGCAAACTTTCTTAACTATTAGAGCAGGAATTCATAATGATAAGGGAAGTTTGGGACCCAATCCCCCCTTACAGGAATTCAGAGCCTTAGAAAAACAAAGGGTCTCACATTCTCCCTTTCCCCTCCTCTGTCTTCTTTCCCAGGCCATCATTAGCAAAATAAGCATAGCGGCAGGCTTTACAACTCAAAACCAAGGATAGCTCCCTTTCTTATGACCCTGAGCTAAGCCAGCAGATACTTTAACTGCCTGCCTATACCTCTAGGAATTTTAACTCTTTTGCTTAGCAACCCACTAGCCAATGAATAGAAATGTATATAATCCCAAGAAAAGTGTTGGGGGGTGCCCAGAACTTAGAGACTTTTCTCCTTCTGGGTCCATGCATAATAAAAACATTTCTCTCCACCTCCCCTGAGTGCTGTTTGAGTTTTCTGAGGTCAATTTTCTGCTACAATAACAAGTGATCAATGAGCTTGAATTAAATAAAAAAAAACATTATTTTTGTGGGGACATGTTGGTGTGGGTGTGATATATTTATTAAATAATACACAGTGCAGTGTGAGCATGGTAAGTGGTCCATGATTTCCACCTGACTAGAAAAGAGGTTCATGGGAAAAAAACGTTTAAGAATCCCTGTATTAGAGTCTTTGTTTCAACAACTGGCCATATAATCATAACTGGCACATAAAGCTTCCTTTTGTCTACTATACTTGGTACCCTTCCACTATCCCACATTCCCTTTCTTTAAAAAGATTTAATTTTTTCTCCACCCACCCCTCATTGTTTTGTGCTTGTTGTCTGATGTGTGTTATTATGTGCTTGTCTTCTCTTTAGGCAACACCAGCAACCAATCCTGGGAACTTCTGGAGTGGGAGAGAGGTGCTCAATCTCTTGTGCCACCTCAGCTCCCTGGTCTGCTATGTCTGATTGTCTTTCCTCTGTGTCTCCTTTTGTTGCATCATCTTGCTGCACCAGCTCTCCATTTAGGCCATCTCTCCACTCAGGCCAGCTTGCTGTATGGGCCAGCTTACCTTTCACCAGGAAGCCCCAGGAATCAAACCTTGGACCTCCTGTATGGTAGACGAGAGCCCAATGATAAGGTGAATGATAATAACTTTTTAATAGTTAAAAAGTTTAAGTAGTCAATCATTATTCTAAATTAATGTTATCAACACAGGTTTGAGATCACTGCATTGTTTTTCCATTTCTAAAGACTGTAAATGGAATCCAAGTAATTTTGTAAACCATACCTGTGCTCACTATTAATGTAATTTAAGAACATGATTTCAGATGCTTATTTCTGAATTTTCTATGCCTTCATACAATGATTTTGAGATTAAACCATGATCTTTTAGTACTGGAATATTTCTTAAGAGTTATTTAGACTAATTATTTTCAGGGAAAATAACCCTAAAGGAATGGAGAATTTGGATGGTTTCCAAGTGACTCAAACACTAAGCACTAGTTAGTCAAAGAACTGAGTCTAGAAATAGAATTCCTTTCTTTCCACAGGTTTCTTCTCTTTCAGCTCTCTTTCTGCCAAATATCCATTGTTAAATCATCAACACAATCAAGATAATGAACATATCCTTTATCTCCCAAAATTTACTTTTGCCCCTTTGTCACTTCTCCTTTATTCCCCAACTAAAGTGATCACCATTCTATATTCTATTACTTGCATTTTATATAAATTGAATCACTCCATATGTACTCTTGCATGTATGAATTCTTTCTTTCACCAAAATATTATGATAGTTAACTTGTTTTGTGTTTCATAGTATATTCCTTTTTATTCATGAGTATTATTCCATTATAAGGATATACCATAACATGGGTAGTCATTCACCTATTGTTTTATATTTGAGTCGTTACCAGCTTTTTGGCTATTACAAATAAAGCTCCTATAAATATTCATGTACAAGTATTTTTATGGACATATTATTTATTTTCTCTTGGGAAGAATGAAATAATTGGATCATAGAGCAGGTATATGTTTAACTTTCTAAGAAACTGCCTGTTTTCAAATTGATTGTAGCAGTTTATGTTCCAATCAGCAGTGTATGAGAGATTAGGTTCTACCATTTTTTCACAAACAATTGCTCTGGTCAATGTGATTAATTTTAGCCCATCTAATAGATGTGTCATGATATATCATTTTGACTTTAATTCTCATTTTTCTACTAACAAATGATGCTGAGTATTTTCTCATGCCATCCATATTTCTTCTTTGGTGAGTGTCTGTTCAAATATGTTGCCAGTTTTTATCAGCTTGTTTGTTTTCTTATTATTGAATGTTGAGAAATCTTTATATATTCTGGCTATAATTCCTTGGTCAGATATTTACTTTTAAAATATTTTCTTCATTACTCGGGTTGAAATATATGTCACACATACATATATATATACACAAAAACACACAGCTATATATATATGTATGTATATGTATGTGTTTATATGTATGTATATATGCATATATGTGTGTGTATATGTGCATATATTTACTTAAGAAGAAAAAGTGCATAATAATAAAAATGAATGTTTCTTGAAAAGTTTATCTTTAATTGTAGTCATCCTACCCACACTGCCCAGGTATCTTTTGTTATATAAAAACATCCAAAACTGCAAGGCTTAAAATAGCCACCAAGGGGCAATTATTCTGCTCTTCCTCATGTTGAATGAGATTACAATGTGGGAATCAGGGGGCATTTGGCCTCAGCTGTAGGGTCACTCATAACTACCACTGGCATAACAATGTTAGAAAGATATTCTGGGCTGGTCCTATTTCCCTTCTATGTTGACTCAGAACCTAATGTACAGTTTCCTCAGAAGGTTTTGGACTTAATACATGGCAGCCCTTATTTCTCTGAGAATGTCTCCTTAAAGTTGAGGCCTTAACTGACATAGAGTTCCTGCCAGTATATTCCATTGGTCAAAGCAGTCAAAGCAAAACAAAATTCAAGGCAGGGGGAAGGGGGAGTAAATAGGCAACATGTTTCTATGAGATATGTTAAAAAAAACTTGCATCCATCTTTAATTTGCCATAACTAACACAAGTCCTGTTGTAGATCTATGAACTTTCTCTTTCCAGATTCTTTTGTTAATAGCTTTTAACATTTTAAGTGAACACATGTGTGTATGATCTCATTTTAAATATATATATATCTAGCATAATCCATTGAATGAAGAATTACTTGAACAACATATTTATAAGAGAAAAGGTAACAGACACATTTCAATCTTTTAGGTTTGTGTAAACATGGTTAGTACTAGTACCTGAGGTAAGAACCAATCAAACCAGAGACAAAGAAGTTCAAAGGCTTTTGGAGCATTGCTTTCCTGTTTGTTGGGGGAGATTATGAAAATCAAACTTTGAGTCCTTTTTAATTTTGGAAAGAGGTACTTTAGGTAATAGCAAACTAAAATTATTTTAGGAAAATGTGAAACTTTGCTTTTTTACTTAAAAATATCACCCATTTTGTGTAAACCTATCTTCCAGATAATAGCTCTTGAGGACAGCTCAATTTCCTTAATTCATATCAGTGGGATCATGTACTGTTCATTCTTCAATGCCTCACTTGCTTTACTCAGCAAAAGGTCCTCAAAATTCATCCATGTTATCCTGTGTGTTAGTGCTTTGCAAGAAATAGAAAGAGAGGAGAGGGTTGTGAGCCATCACCCATATGGACGTTATCTGTGATAAGGTGAAAGTATGTAGTTTTGTATTGAGGGGATATGACAGGAGGGTAGTGACATTATTGGGTTGGGTTGTACAGGGTTGACAGTTGAGTAGATTGGGAAGGGTGGGATAGAAGGTCCAGAGTAGTGGGGAGAAGGTTGGGGAAGGGACCAGGTGAACACTGGGGATTTATGGGTATGTGGTTGAAAGTACAAAGTTGGGAATGCTCTTGTGGCAATATGTCAGGGAAGGGTTGCTGGTTTAGGAGGTTGAATGGGGAGGCATTCTGGATGAGGCTCACCTGCAGCAGGCTTCTGAGGAATGTGTGAGTGATCATTCTTTCATGATGAGTTGTGGCAGAGGCTGGAGACCCACATAATAAGCAGGGAGTTGGACTCCAATCTTCAGGAGGACTGATTTGTTCAGAAGTGAACAGGTGGGAGTCTCTCGAGAGCAAGGGCAGTTCCTAATGGGGGAGGACAGACCAGTGTGTCAAGACCTCAGTCTTGTTACATGTAACAATGGATCTTTTCATCTGAATCAAGCCAGGGGGTTGCCATGGGCCATGGGAAAATGGGGAGGAAGGAATAGAAGAGATCAAACAGGGGGTATTTAGTGGTAAGTGGAATTGTTCTGCATGATCATGCAGTGATGGGCACAGGACATGGTAAATATCATCAAAATTTACAAAAGTCTACTGATTAAAATGTAAACCATACTGTATACCATTGACCATGTTTAGTAGCTATATTGCACTATTTGTATATCAGTTATAACAAAGCTACCATCCACATGTAAAAAAGTATTAATATGGGAGGTGGAAGGGGGAGGATGTTGGGTATATGAGAGTCTCCTGTATTTTGTGTGTGGCTTTGCTGTGACCCAAAACTTCTTTGAAAACAAAATGAAAAATAGTGAGACACTGGGGAATGAGTGGGGGAAGGTGCCACAGTATAGACACTTCACCAGATATTGCAGTGATGAAAGGCAAAATGTCAAAAAAAGTTTTTATTTTTAAGTATTTTTCATTTTTTATATCCCAAACTTTTAATTTAATTTTATTTTTAATTTTTTAAATTTTTATGTTTTTTAATCACTTAGATTTAAACTTATCATTATTATTTCATTTTTCTATTAATTGTATTTGGCTATTGTAATGGCTTCATCTTTGAAGAAGTTTTGGATCACAGAAATGTTACAACTGGGGTGGGGAGAATCCTTGGAGTGTGGTGTCAGGGATGGTGGATGCATGGGAGGAAGTTCAAGTGATCATACATATAAAGTATATAAAAATGTTCAAATGTTCACAGGGCATTGTCACAGTGGGTGGAGACCCACACAATAAATGAAAGAATACTGAATTCTCATCCTAGAGAGATCAGTCACATTCTCTAAGAGGGCAGCAACAGTCCCAAATACAAGGGCAGTGACTGGCAAAGGAGAATGATCCACTGATGGTCCCTTAATATGGATGATTAGGCTTATGAGTCTTTGCTCTTGAAATTGAAACAGCCTATTGTTATGGGGTGCCTAAGAGTTGCCTCCTGGGCATCTCCTTGTTGCTTAAATGTGTCCTCTCTCTAAGCCAAACTCAGCATAGCTCCGGAGTTTGGTGCCTTCCCAGTGGGCCTTACTTTGGAGTTTGTGTTCCTGAGAGTGACAGAGTTGAACTCAATTATGTCTTCCCTGCACATGGCTCATCTGGCCCTTCTATTTAGACTTATACTTGGTTAGTTTGTAGGTGTACATCCAGAGACTCAAGTCTTTGGGCTGTCCATGTGCCAGCTGGGCCCAGAACCTTGATGGGGCTGTAACACCTACTCTACAGCTCATTGGACTCACCCAGGACAACTGGCAGGGAGATGATGATGGACAATGGCCATCCCAGGGAACAGAGAGAGTCTGCAGCTGTAGGCAGGATAGTCCCATCAACCTTCTCCATGGGATATAAGCCCCCTTGCAATTGGACATGGAGTGGACATCACCATCCCAGAATCCTCAGGAATGGGGGAGGAGCTATGGACTAGAGTGAACTTACTGGTATTCTACTGTGGAAATATTTTGATTCTACCAATGGAAGAAATGATAACACTGATGTGGAGCAGGTGGCCACTGGAGGCTCTGCAGGCAGGGAGAGGGAAAAACATTTGTAATACCGGGGCTTTTTTGGGATTTGGGAATCGTTCTGAGTAACATTGCAGTGACAGATATAGGCCATTTTATATCATCACATGTCATGAAGAGCTGTGTGGAGAGAGTGTAGACTAGAATGTGAACTATGGTCCATGCTTAATGACAAAGCCCCAGGATGTGTTTATTCATTGCAGTGAATGTACCACACTAATGAAGGATTTTTATGTAGGAGTTTGTGGGAGGGGTGGGAAGTGGGGCATATGGGAATCCCTATTTTTTGGTAACATTTATGTAATCTAAGTATCTTTTAAAAATAAAAAAATAAATGACATCTTATAAAAAAATTGCCCATGCAAAAATGTTTTCTGTGAATCATGTTTCATCTATGAAATATATTAGTAGAAATAATCCCCAAACCAGTGTATTTCTACTTTGTGTTTACCATCCTATACTTTATTTAGCCTTAAATATTTATAAATAAATATTTAATATACAATTAATTGTGAAAATCCTTTGTTAGGGCCAGCAGAGAATACAAAAATCTACATTGCTTTTATCCCTAAAGCCTTAAACATAGTAGAGAGACTCATACATGAAGAAAATAAAAAAAAATTCAAGAAAGTGCATTGAGTGTAGAAAATGTGATAGGGTCATAAAATCAGTTAAATGAAGGTGGATGATTTTTTGTTTGGAATAAAACAAGACTTGGTGAAAAAAATGACATTTTAAATTATCATAGATATGAATGTCTATAGAAGCATTATTTATAACAGTCAAAAAGAATAAACTAACCAAATGTCCATCAACTGATGAATAGATGATGTAATTTGGTATAACCATGCAATGGAATATTATTTGACCATGTAAAGGAATGAAGTAATGAAACATGCTACAACATAAATGAAGCTTGAAAACATTATGGGAAGTAAAAGAAGTCTGACACAGAAGGCCACATATTATAAAATTCCTTTATATTAAATGTCCAGAAAAGGTAAATAAATAGAGTTAGGAAGTAGATTAGGTGTTGCTAGGGACTAGACGGCAGGGGGTATATTTATCTATCTATCTATAAATATAGATGTATATATTTTTCTAAAATAAAAAGTAAAAGAAAAACAGGATTTTACAACACAATTAACTGCATTATAAATGGTGGTCTATGGTTAATAATACAATTTTTTAAAAATTCTTTCATGAATTATAACAAATATACCTCACTAATGCAAGGCATTAATAATAGGGTGGTAAATGGGAACTCTGTATTTTATGTATTTTATGCATGATATTTCTGGAAAACTACAACTTCTCTAGCAAATATAAATATTAATGAAAAAATCAACTGCAATTGTCTTCCATGATTTTGATCAATTTGTTGACAAGAGTGAAGAATTTAAAGCTCAATAGGGGGGAGTGTAAAAGCAGAATGGTGTTGGGTATATGGTATTCCCTTATATTTTTTATATAATTTTTCTGTTACCTAAAGCTTCTTTGAAGATAAAATGAAAAAAATAAGACTGAAGGAACATTCAGAGGAAATTGTCATTGTAAATATAAGATAACAGATCTCACAGTGATGAAAGACATAATGTATAATTTTTTTCACTTTTTTAATTTAATTTTTTCTCAGGTAATATTTTTTAAAAGATATTACATAAATGTTACAAAAAAGTGTAAGGGATTCCCATATGCCCCACTCCCTACCCCTCCCACACTGTCCCACATTAACAACATCCTTCATCAGCGTGGTACATTTGTTCCATTTGATGAACACATTTGGGAGCATTGTCACTAAGCATGGATTATAATTTACATTGTAGTTTATACTCTCTGCCTCACATTTTTGTAAGTTATGACCTGATATATAATGGCCTGTGTCCATCACTGCAATATCATTCAGGACAATTCCAATGTCCCCAAAATGCCATGATATTACACCTATTTTTTTAAAGATACTTAGGTTACATTAATGTTACAAAGCAAATATAGGGGATTGTTACAGGCTCCACTCCCCACACCTCCCACACTTTCCCACATTAACAACATTTTTCATTAGTGCGATGCATTCATTGCAATTGATGAACATATTTTGTAGCATTGCCACTAAGCATGGATTAAAGTTTACATTGTAGTTTACACTCTCTCCCTCTCTGTAGGTTATGGCAAGAAATATAATGGCCTGTATCTGCCACTGCAATGTCATTCAGGACAATTCCCAAGGCCTGAAAATGCCCCCACATTATACCTGATTTTCTCTCTCCCTGCCCTCAGAATGTCCAGTGGCCACTGCTTCCACACCAATGGTATAATTTCTTCCATTGCTAGGATCACAATAAGTCTCTAGTAGAATACCAGTAAGTCTATTTTAGTCCATAGTTCATTCCCCAATCCTAAGGATTCTGGGATTGTGGTGTCCACTCCACCTGTAATTGAGAGGGGGCTGTGATCCATTAAGGCCAATGGATAGGACTCATTACAGATGTAGAATCTCTCACTTCCTTTGTATGATGGTTGTCCATCCTCACCTCCTTGTTAGTTGTCCTGTGTGAGACCAATGAACTGGAGAGTAGGTGTTGCAACTCTGTTGAGATTCGAGGCCCAGCTGGCACATGGACAGTTCAAAGATTTAAGTCTCTTGGATGTATACCTACAAACTCTAGTACTAATTATAGGCTCAATAGAAGAACAGAAGAGCCATGTGTAGGGAAACCACAACTGAGTCCAACACTGTCACCCTGGGGAGCATAAATTCTAAAATAGGGCCAATTGGCAAGACACTAAACTCCTGAGATTTTTGCCCTGACTATAGTGTCTGGATATCTGCAGAGCCCTCAGGAACCCCACTATTTATGGTAGTATCTACTTTGGCAGTCAATGAGATCTTGCTGAAATGTGCTTAAACATAACCTCCAGAATGACCTCCTGACTCACTTTGAAGTCTCTTAGCCATATAAACTCATTTGTCTTTACCTTTTCCTCCTTTTGGTCAAGGTCTTTTTCCAGTTACAATGCTAGTTGGTGCTTGGTAGTAATCTCTCAGTGCCAAGGAAACTCTTCCCCAGGGGTCTTGTCTCACACTGGAGGGAAAGTAATGTATTTATATGTTGTGTTTGGCTTAGAGACCCCATTTGTGCAACAAGGAGGCTCCCAGGAGGCAACTCTTAGGCACCCTATAATAGTAAGCTAAGTTTCCACTTCAAGAGTAAAGGTTCATAAGCACAGTCATCAATATCAAGGGTCCATCAGTGGACCAACCTCCTTCACTGTCATGGCCCTTGTATTCAGGGGATTCTTAGTGTTCCACTAGAGAATGTTAGGAGAGCACCCCAGAAGGGGAATTTGATATTCTCTTCAGTTATTGTGTGAATCTCAACCCACCATGACAATGCCTCATGAACATTTGAACACCTTTATATACCTTATAGGTAGGCCCAGGTGAGCTTCCTCCCATGTATACCACATCACTGACACCCCACACCAATGATTCTCCCTTATCACAGTTGTAACGCTTCTGTGGTGCAAAACTTCTTCAAAAAAATGAAGCCAATAAAATAGCCAAATACAATTAATGGGAAAATGAAATAATAATGATAGTTTTAAAAATAAGAAATAAAATACAATTTTTTAAATAAAAAAATTGGGATAATAGAAACTAAGGAAAATATTTTTAAAAATTGTTTTGATGTTTTGCCTTTCATCAGTGTAAGATTTGTAGTCCTATACATACAGTGACATTTTCTTCCATTAATTCCCCCAGTGTCACAATTATTGAAACATAGCTACTAACCATGGTCAATGGTTTACATTTCAATTTTTTTAATTTTAATTTTTGCATTTTATTTGTCATTTTTAACATTTTTATTATTTTCTTAATTTTATTTGGTTATATTTTGGCTTAATTTTTGGAGAGGTTTTGGATCACAGAAGGGTCAAAACTGTGGCAGGGGCAGACAACTGCTGCACGGTGTCAGTGATGTGGGGATGTGTGCAGAGTAGTGCAACTGGGGCACACCTCTCAGGCATATGAATATGTTCAAATATTCATGGGGCATCATCTCAGTGGGTGGAGAGAGAGCCACACAATAACTGAAAGAATATTGAATTCCCATTCTTGGGTTCCTGTAACATTCTCTAATAGAACATCATAAATCCACCTAGTACATGGGCAGTGCCTAGAGAAGGAAGGCAGACCATTTTGCCAGGCCTTTGGTATTGATGATTGTGCTTATGAAGCTTTTTGTAAAATTAAAATTTAGCTTAGTATTATATATTGCCTAAGAGTTACCTATTGAAATCTTCCTTGTTGCTTATATGTGGCCTTTCTCTAAGCTGAACTCAGCATATAAATGCACTGCCTTTCCCCTATAGTGGGACATGACTTATGGGGATAAGCTTCCTTGGCACCAAGGGATTATTTGGGAACACTAACTAGCAATGAATCTTGAAAAACACCTTGACCAAAAAGGGGAAATATTAAATACAAATGACTTTTTATGGCTAAGAGATTTCAAAGTGAGTCAAGAGGTCATTCCCAAGGTTATGCTTATGCACATCTCAGCAGGATCTCATTGACTGCCACAGTAAACAGTACCTCAAACAGTAGGGCTCCTGAGAGCTCTAAAGACATCTAGACTCAGGAACTAGGCACTCTGTTTGTGGGCCTTACTTTGGAATGTATTCTCCCCATTGTAACAGAGTTAGACTCATTTATAGTTTTCCTACCCATGGTTTTTCTGCCTCTTTTATTTGAATCTATAATTAGCATTATACTTGATAAATATATGTCCCAGAGACTTAAATCTTTGGTCTGTTTGGTTGAGCCCTGAATCTCAGCAGAGTTGCAACACCTCATTGGACTCACCCAGGACAACTAACAAGGAGATGATGGACAATTCCTATACCAAGGAACAGAGTGTCTGCAACTGCAAGCAAGATAGTTCCATCCATCCTCCCTATTAGATCTAAGCCTCCTCTCAGTTAGAAACAAAATGGGCATCACCATCCCCAAATCCTCAAGATTGGGGAATGGACAAAAGACAAAGTAGAGTTATTATTATTCTATCATATACTCATTATTATTCTAGAAATGGAAGTATTTTATCATTGATATAAGGGCAGTGGCCACCAGAGGTTCTAAGGGGAGAGAGAGGGAAGGATAGGTAAAACATGGGGGCACATTTTAGACATTGGAATTGTCCTTGACATTGCAATGATGGATACAGGCATTATACATTTTGTCATAACCTATAAAATTGTGTGAGACAGAGTATAAAATATAATGTAAACTGTAGTCCACAGTTAGTAGCAATGCTTCAATATGTGTTCATCAATTGTAACAAATGTACCACACTAATGAAAATGTTGTTAATCTGGGAGCATGTGGGAGGGGAAGGGAGTGGGTAATATGGGAATCCCCTATATGTTTTATGTATTCTAAAGCATCTTTAAAAATAAAAAAATTAACAAAACCTCAACACTTGTGAAAGTTATTGAAGTATTCACAGGGGAAAATGCAGAACCTCATCTAATTAATCTCACCTTTGCATAACACAGAAGTGTGGAGACAGAAGCTTCAGAGATTTAAGTCCCAAATGTTACTGGGTAAAATAAATGCCATTTGCTTTTTGTTCAACTACCAGAGGCAAAGGCAGAAAGACTTGCATGCCTCAAGTCAGTTTCTAAGTCTCCAAATTTAAATAATAGAGAAAAAAATAATCTTCTTAAAAAATATATATGAGGGATTTGTAAATGAATCATTTTCTACCATTTTATACTTACTTTCATAGGTATAAAATAATAAATTGTGCCAACTACAGGCAAAAAGATATTTTTGTCCCAGAGCTGATGGAATCTGATGGACTTCATTACTATCCACGAAAAAATAGTTTCAAAAATTTTATTTAATCTAAGTTCATTAGAAAACCTTACTTCTTTTATCATTTTGAAAGTGTATATATGATTTTCAGAATTTATTTTTAGTTTATTTAAAAAATAATTGAGATGCATATTACAAATATCAACTTCTGCAAATTCAAGTACAAGTTGATCACATGACATATTTACTTAGGTCCAAAAATTAAAATAAATCAGACCATCATCCACATTCCAAATCTCATATGTCAACAGAGAGAATGTACACACACACACAATCACATTACACATACACACATAAATACAAACATACACAGAAAACAGAACTCTATGTAGCTGAGAAATATTGGTTGGCTTGTTTCTCATATCAGTTTTTTAATGGAAAAATGAATTTGAAATATAAAAGTATGCAATGTATGTGTTAAATTTTGTTACTTTCATTTTTCTTCAGCACTTCTCTTTCACTTGTCCTATGGCACCAGAACCCTTCTACAAATAGGTAATGAATGTTGTGGTAAAGCAGTAATATCTTTGTAGATAAAAGCTCAATAAAACTTATTTCATATCAGTAAATAGTAAAGAAAACATAGACCAAGAACAGTTACATAATGGTTTTCTTTATTATTACTCAGTGATAGGCTTATTGATTCTCTAGGTAACAAGTATTTTAAACTAATCATGATATTGGAAGAATACAATAATTGTGATTGATATTTTTGTCCATGTAAATATGATCAAGCATATCAGATCATTGGTCTTGTACTTTGTAGACTTGTATCAGTAATATGGGTGTTTCTACCACAATATTTTACAATGGAATGAGATTTCAAGTAATTCAATTAAAGTCCCTGATGTAAGGAAGTGAAGGCCAAGAGAAATTAAAATAGTGAGAAAAGTCATATATCTCAAGGATGGCATCTAGATATAATTCAGAGTTTCTTAATTCCAATCATAAATAATTTTCATTATTGTCCAACAGATAAGAACACTTCCTTCATGAGAGAAACATGCTTGGTAATATCCTGAGGAGAAAGAAGAAAATTTACAGAAACAAATCACTTTCTGCTTTACAGATAATAATTTGCAGATGTCCAGAGTGCCAAACATGAATCTACCACTGTCTTGATAGTTTTTGGTAAGTTAAGCACAAGAACAAAGAAGAATGGACAGAGAAAATTGTTCTTCCTTGACTGAATTCCTTTTCTTAGGAATAACTACCAACACTGCGATCAAAGTGACCCTCTTTGTCATACTTCTAGATGTTTACCTCATTAATATTTTGACAAATCTTGGAATGTTCATTTTAATTAGATTGGATTCCCAGCTTTGCACATCAATGTACTTTTTCCTCAGCCACCAATCCTTCTTTCACCTCTGCTATTCCACTGAAGTTGGGCCCAAGACACTGGTAGACTTCTTTGCAAAGAACAAATCAATTTCCTTTGTTAGTTGTGCTCTGCAATTCTTCAACTTCTGTGACTTTGCAGGTTCTGAGTGTCTTCTGCTGATAGTGATGGCCTTTGATAGGTACAAGGTCATTAGAAACCCCTTGCTCTATAGAGTCAACATGTCCACCAGGGTGTGCACCATGTTCATGGCTGGGGTTTACCTGGTGGGAATGGTGGATGCTCTGACACATACCACATTAACCTTCCGCTTTTGCTTCTGTGGGTCAAATGAAATTAATCACTTCTGTGATTTATCTCCTCTTTACCTCCTTTCATGTTCTCATGTACAGGTCAATGAACTGGTATTTTTCACCATTTTTTGGCTTCCTTGAACTGAGTACCATTTCAGAAGTTATAATGTCTTATTGTTATATCATCCTATCAGTTTTAAAGATCCACTCAACTGAAGGGAGATTCAAAGCTTTCTCCACCTGCACTTCCCACTTGACTGCTGTTGCAGTTTTCCAGAGAACTATGATCTTCATGTATTTCTGGCCCAGTTCTTCCTACTCCTTTGATCAAGGAAAAATAACCTCCAAGTTTAACACCCTTGTGATTCCCATGTTAAAACCCCTGATTTATAGTCTACGGAACAAAGATGTGAAAGAGACTTTGGAAAGACTGAAAAATAAAAGGTGGTTTTAAATATTTATATTAAATAAATGTATATGTATGTATATGTGTGTGTATTTGTGCTTTTTGTTTTCATAAAATCCTATGATAATGCATGAGGGAAAAGTTGCCTCAAATACTAATTTATAAAAATGAATTATATACTAAGTTACTATCCATACCAAAATTTTGCATTTCTCTAAACAGTCATATTTCATTATATGCCCTGAATTTATAAGTCCCTCTTTGTGTGAATCTTGCCTGATACTTCTTGTCATGTCAATTTTATATTTGTTCATACATCATTTGTGTAGTATTTCAATTGTTCTAAACTGTATTGTGTGTTAATAAGTGTCTTTTGTACATTTAGATGCATAGTATTTCATGGTGAATCTAGTAGTTCTTATATTAATGAGTAATCTAGTAGAAAAATAAACATTAATTATTTAAGCATTCAAAAATTCATAACAAACTGCAAATCATCATGAAATAAACAGACCAATATATATATATATATTTTAATGTCTGACTTCGAAGGCAGAGAAAGAAAGTTCCCTGAAGGAAATAATAATGCCCAAGATCCTAGGCAGAGGGCCTGGCAATTAGAGAGGGCTGGAGGAGAAACACAACACTTTGCCTTTAAAAAAGAAAAAGGTCCAACATGCTTAGGTTAGAAAGAACAAAGGGAAGGGCCTGAGGGAAGTACATCCCTGACTGGTCATTCTTAACTCCTCCATAACTTCCTTCCAAAATATTTTCTTCTCTACTCTTTTCTCCACCTGAGTTAAATACTCCTTTTTGAATTCAGAAACAGCTCTCTTCTCAAAGGAATTTTCATAATATTATTCTGTATATCAAACCATTTCTCCAATATGGGATTGTGGGAGCATTTTGTGCTTAATAAGTGAGTTTTTCATTCCTATTATCTGCCTCAAGTCTTGAACACAAAATGGGAAATAAACCTACTGATAAGTAACAAAATCAAAACAGTGTTAATATTATTAAGTGCTTATGGAATGTTAGTCAAAACAAAATTAACTGACCATATAGCATGTGCCTTGATTATATTTTTTTATAGCATATAAGTACAAGTACTTGTTGGGGTTACTAGAACTAATGAATGTATGAAGAAATACCTACATTAATTGCTATACTTTCTTGATATTCACCTACTTAATCTGATCATTTGTAACAACATTAAAGGACACTCCTGTTTATACATTATAATTGTACAAGCTAAAGACATGAAATGAATTAAACTTATAGCTGAAAGTATAAAATGCCCTGTAGGAAAAAAATTTAGAATGGGAGTAAAGCCCAAAGACCTCCCGTGCTTTACAAGTTCATATTCCTTTGTGGAACCCTTGGGACATGTTTGGAGAATTCTTGTTTTAGAAAAATAACCTTAAGAGTTTCCTCCTCTGCCATATTTTCTGATTTAATCCTTACTGTCTTGGAATGTTTATTATGAAGAGCAGCATTACAGAAAAATGGATTTGAAATTGAAATACTGAAGTTCAAGCAGTGGAAGGGCTTCAATGGATTGCCACTAATTTCAAATAACTCACACGACATATAATTAACTCATTGAGCACCCATATAACATTATATATTACTACATCTAAAGACCAATTTGATCTCCAAATTGGCCTCTTTTTCCACCTATTGGGTGTGAAATAGAGGGAAGGCTATTTTAAGCCCAATAAAGGATGACCCAAATTGGAATTGACTGTTTTGATTGTGTTTCCTCTCCCTTAAATGTGCGAGTTGAGGTAGAAAATCAATTATTGGGAATCTTGTTTAGGAGATTCATCACTCAAGTAAGAGCTTGGGAAGATGGTATGTAGGGATCTTTCTACTTTGGAATGCTACAGGCACAGTGAGAACCTAAGAAGGCTTTGATCTATCCTAACTTCTCTACATAATTCCTCACTAGACCCTGTTACTCTGTTTCTCTACCTTACACCTTGCTCACACATCTACCAACTAACAATGGGAATTTTATATTCCAAACTTTATGTTACAAACATGTGTGTAGTGGACTAATATTATAGGTGTATTCCTATATCTATACTATTTCCTTAAGTCTTCTCACTGACCCCTAAACATAAGAATGTCACAGTAATGGATTTGGGTGTATGTATAAAACAGCAAATAGAAAGATACAAAATGGTGAGTCCCGCTTAACCACATTTGTGAGAATAGAAGAACAATAATATTCAATGACCAGTTAGTGGTAGGTAGGCATTAAAGCCAGAAATAGCAGCTTTATCTCCCTTGAAGAAACCCTTTATTATGAACATGCTATGAACCAGGTGCCCAGTGCCACTCAAACCATTGTGCCCTTTAACAAGCCTCTCTTTCTTGATAGACTTCAATTCTTTCTCTGTAAAAGAGGGGTTCAAATTCAAAATCACTAATGTCCTTCCAGCTGCCACCTTTTGTCTCTATGTATACCTATGATAAAAAATACTGTATAAATTCACCACACTATTGGTCTGACTTTGGAAAATAAATGAGTTGATTCATCTCTATAAAAAGAAAGCACTGTGTATCTAGTCTAATATGATATAGGAGTGGAAATAATATCAGTGAGATAATAGGATTATCAAAAGTCAAAATACTTTTAAACACAGCCTTTCTAGCTGGATTCTTATTCACATTCTGACTTTTATAGCCATATTAAAGAAGTGGATATCCAACTTTATATGTAGTCAAGTAAATAAAAAGTAAAACCTCAGTGCAATACCATGACTCATCTACAGAACAGCAAAAGTGAGGATAATCAGAGCTAACAAGCATTGGTGAGTATGTGGAGCATCCATACCACTCACACATTGGTAGTACAAGTGAAAATTGTCAACACTATTTTGAAAGCTATATGGAAGTATCTTCTGTAGCTGAACATATATATGACATAGAAAAATTCAAAACTTAGATTTTAAGTTTTCTTGGGTAAAAATGAGTGAAAATGAGTGACTATTCACCAAAGCCATGTACAAAAATATTCACTGTAACATTATTTACAATAACATGAATTTAAAATTGACTCGGGTTTCTATCAACACATTACATAAGAGTTGAGGATTTTTTTTGCATGTCATTAATAACACCTTAGACTTTGCAGGCCATAAAGCCTCTGTCACAAGCACTCAAGTTCGCCTTTGCATCACAACAAACCAAACCAATATACAAATGGATGTGGGTGTTTGCATACCAGTACATTTTTTTATGGACCATATTTGCAAATCACTGCTGTAGATTACATAAATAATACATGTTACCTGATATATAGGACTACTACACAGCAGTGAGAAATAAGAATGACCAGAAGAAATGACAACATGGAGGAATCTCACACACGTAAACTTTAGTGAAAGAAGTCAACATAATTGTATACTATCAGTATGATTTCACCTCCATATGGTTAAAAAATATACAAACTCATCTTGTATATTGGACTTTGATTTGTGCTGGGCTGTGGGGATGTTTTCTAAGATGCTTAGTAATGTCCTATCTAATGTTATGAGTTCTAGGTGCACAGATATTTCCATTTCTGAAAAAATCACTTGATATATGATAATCACATGATTATTTTTAAAATGCTTCCAAAAACAAAGGCTATTAGCTATTATATTTTAAGCAATTGGTGGATTTCATTTTTTCAATCTCTATTAGTTTCTTATATGCAATAAATAGTCAAACCTATTTACAACTTTAGAGTGCAACTTTCATTTATAAAAATCAATAATTATTCTTATGTTACTCAAAGTGTGCTGCCTCAGTTGTAGATCAAAAATATCTTTATCAACACATGGGCATATTAGTCATTCAGAATTAGCAATGAGAATAAATGTACTTTGTATTAGTATCATGCATTGAACTCTATTTTCAGACTTCCATGCCTCAGTGCCAGGCAATGACTTTCTGAAGAAGGAAGTCTTGTACATAGTCTTGTACATAGACAATTGACTACATAGTATTACATTGTAGTACAATGTAGGCAATGGCAGCATGGTTATGCAGAAAGCCTGAAACCTAGGCATAGGCTTCTCATGTGCTTGCCTCTGATACTTAAGTTCCTCCTGAAGACATTGATTTCAATTATAAGACTGTTGTTCTGAAGTAAGACCCATATCCCTTTGGTAGACCAATTATTATATCCAATTTGTAAAAATAATAATGTAGCTATTGAGACACAGGTATTAATGGGGAGGGCTGGAGGGAAGTCAGAATATGTTATTTGAGGGGCAAGCCATGTTTAAGAAGCAAAATCTGGATCCTGCCTAAACTGAGAACTCCCTTAAGCAGGGATTTGAATCCTTGGAGGGAGGTAAGCACCTAAAGGGAACATGAGATTGGAAAAGAATCAAAAGTTGAGCAAGGAAGGCTGCACCTACTCCAAATATGAATTAAAGTAGCTAATAGAAGTGAAGCTCTTGAGTAATACAAATCCATAAGTTTCTTGTAGTCACCTGGTGGACAATTATTAATAATTACTCAGGAATTTGAGCTTTGCCTCAACACTATTCCCCACAGGAATAAATCTTATATATTAGTATCAGAAGCATTACATAAAAAATGGCAATGAAATGTGAAAAGGTATTACCATTGTCAAAAAAATAACTTCTCTCAAAATTAAAAATATATTAATTTCACTGATTTTAATTTGATGAGTCTCCTAGCTTTATACAATGCAAGGTAATCAACAACAACAATAAAAGTCATCTTCCTCTTTACTCACAAGCATCTGCCTAATACAACATCTTAGTGTTCTTTCTTTTTTTTTTTTTTAAAGATTTATTTATTTTA
>PVKH010002106.1:0-28124 GCA_004027955.1 Chaetophractus vellerosus
AAAAAGAAAAACCCACAGCTAACATTGTCCTCAATGGTGAAAGACTGAAAGCTGTCCCATTGAGATCAGGAACAAGGCAAGGATGTCCACTGTCACTGCTGTTGTTCAATATCATGCTAGAGATTCTAGCTAGAGCAATCAGGCAAGAAAAAGAAATAAAAGGCATTTAAATTGGAAAGGAAGAGGTAAAACTTTCATTATTCACAGGTGATATGATCCTATACCTATAAAGTCCTTTAAAATCTCTAACAATGCTGCTAGAGCTAATAAACTATTTCAGTAGATTGTCAGGATACAACATAAATACCCAAAAATCAGTGGTGTTTCTGTACACTGGTAATGAACAACCTGAGGAGGAAGTCGGGGAAAAAAATCCATTTACAGTAGCAACTAAAAGAATCAAATATTTAGGAAATATCCAGAAAACTACAATATATTGTTAAAAGAAATAAAAAACACCTAAATAATTGGAAGAATATTCCATGCTCATGGATTGGAAGACAAAATATCATGAAGATGTCAATTCTACCCAAATTAATATACAGATTCAATGCAATCCCGATAAAAATTCCACCAGCATTTTTTAAACAAATGGAAAATAGTGTATCAAATTTATTTGGAAGGGTAAGTGGTCCTGAATACTCAGAAACATCTTAAAAAGGAAAAGCAAAGTTGGAGGACTCTCACTTCCAGACTTTAAATCATATTACCTAGCTACAGTGGTAAAAACAGCATGGTACTAGCATAAAGATGGAACTTAACTGAGGGTTAAGAAACAGACCCTCACATCTATGGTCAAGTGATTTTTGACAAGACTGTCAAATCCACCCAGCGTGGGCATAATAGTCTATTCAACAAATAGTGCTGGGAGAACTGGATATCCATAGCCAAAAGAAAGAAAGAGGACCCCTACCTCACACCTTACACAAAAATTAACTCAAAATGGATCAAAGAACTAAATATAAAAGCAAGAACCATAAAGGTCCTAGAAGAAAATGTAGGAAAATATCTTTAAGACCTAATGGTAGGTGGTGGATTCTTTTTTTCTTTTTTTTTTTTTAAAGATTTATTTATTTATTTACTTTATCCCTTTTAACACCCTCCCCCCATATGCTGGTTTTTTGTTTCCATTTGCTGGGCAATTCTCTGTGTCTGTTTCCTGTCCTCTCTTCTCATCCTTCTCCTCCAGTCTTCACTGGGATTCTATCCTGGGGTCCTCCAATGTGGGAGAGAGGCATTCCACCACATGTGCCACCTTGGTTCCTGGTTTTTGGCATGTCTCGTCTTGGTTCTCTCCTGTGTCTCTCTCCTGTTACGTCATCATCTTGCTGCACATGCCTTCTATATTTTTCTTCATTTTACTGGGAGGTCCTGGGGATCAAACCCAGGTCCCTCCATATGGCAGACAGATGCCCAACCATTTGAGCCACATCTGCCCCCCAGATTTGTAAACCTTACACCAAAAGCATGAGCCATGAAAGGAAACATGGATAAATGTGACTTCCTCAAACTTAAATACTCTTGTTATTCAAAGGACTTCATCAAGAAGGTGAAAAGGCAGCCCACTCAATGGGAGAAAATATTTGGAAACTACATATCTGATAAAGATTTGCTTTCCATTCTATATAAAGAGATCACACAACTCAACAATAAGAGAGCAAGCAATCCAATTAAAAATGGGCAAAAGATTTAAATAGACATTTCTGCAGAGAAGAAGAATAAATGGCCAAAAAGCACATGAAAAAATGTTCCATATCACTAGCTTTTCGGGAAATGCAAATCAAAACAACAATGAGATATCTTACACTGCATAGAAGGACCATTATTAAAAAAACAGAAAACAATAAATGCTGAAGAGGATGTGGAGAAATAAGAATACTCTTTCACTTTTGGTGGGAGTGTAAAATAATGCAGCCTCTGTGGAAGACAGTTTGTCAGTTCCATAGGAAGCTAAATATAGAACTGCCATCTGATCCAGCAATTCCTCTACTAGGAATATATCCAGAAGAACTGAAAACTGTGACACAAACAGACATCTGCCCACCGATGTTCACAGCTGCATTATTCACAATTGCCAAAAGATAGAAACAACTCAAGTGTCCATCAACCAATGAATGGATAAACAAAATGTGGTATATACATACAATGGAATACTATGCTGCAGTAAGAAGAAATGAAATTGGGACACATATGATAACACTGATGAATCTTGAAGACATTATGCTAAGTGAGGTAAACCAGACACAAAAGGACAAATATTGCATGTCCCATTAATATGAACTAAATATGACAAATAAATGCATGGAGTTAAAACCTAGAGTATAGGTTATTAGGAGATATGAGGAGGGCTGAGTAGGACTATGATGCTTAATGTATGTAGAAGTTAAATTAAGTTTGGAAATGTATAGAATTGATCATAACACATTATAGTGAGTTGCAGCTGGTTTATAAAAGGGATTGTGACTAGAAAGGGAAGTCTAGGGATGTCAATTGAAAGAAAGCTAAAGAATAATCTAGGAACTGAATAACACAGTGAACCCAGAGGTGGATGAGAATTGTGGTTGATGGTACAGATGCAAGAGTGTCCTTCTGTGAGCTAGAGCAGATGTACATCACTCTTGCAGGGTGGTGGGAATGTGGACAAGCATGGGAAAAATATAATTGGTGTGAGCTATGTGATTAACAGTAATACTGTAATATTCATCCATCTATGCCAAAATGTACTGTGTTGATAATGGGAGAGTGTGAAAAATGTGTGTCAAATGTATGCTATGGACCATGGTTGGTGGTAGCAGTCTGATGATATTATTTCATAATCTGTAAAAAATATTCCACCACAGTGTGGTATATTGATGAAGGGGTGTTGTATGGGAATTCTACACATGTGCATGATTGTTTTGTAAGTTCACAACTTCTGTAATAAAAATATACTTAAAAAGTAATAATCAGGTGGGTTGGGGGAAAATAAATCAAATGTGAGATATGGACTATAGTTAGTAAGATTTTGACAATATTTTCTCATAATTTGTAACAAATGTCTCACAACAAGGCAAGGTGTTGGTGGTGGGTTGATGTATACTGCCCCTTTATGATGTTATGCATGTTTATTTTGTAAGTTCATAACTTTTACTATACACTTATTGTTTATGTGAAAAAAAAGTTTGGAAGAATTTACCATCTGATTCCAGAAAAAAAGAAAGACATTAAGAGGCTGTCTTCTTATGTGTGAGCACAAAGAAAATGTCGAAATCTTGGATGGAAAAATAATGGAGCTTATGGGAGTGAGAAGCACAATAAATGAGATTAAAAATACAATAGAGGTACACAACAACAGATTTTAAATCATGGAAGAAAGACATAGACATATATCTTCCTGACATAGAGGAAAGAACAACTGAAATTGAAAAGATAGAAGAACAGAGAGAGAAAAGAATGGAAAAAAATGAGCAATTGAATGATAACATGAAGTGCACTAACCATACATGTTATGGGAGTTCCAGAAGAAGATGAGAAGAGAAAAGGAGCAGAAAGTGTATTTGAGGAAATAATGGCTGACAATTTCCCAACTTTCATGAAAGACATGAATATACGTGTCCAGGAAGCACAGTGTGCTCCAATTAGAATAAATCCAAATAGACTTACCCCAAGACACATAATATGCTGAATGCAAAATGCCAAAGATAAAGATAAAATTCTGAAAACAGCAATGGAAAAGCAATACATCACATACAAGGGACATCCAATAAGACTTAATGAGGATTTCTCTTCAGAAATTATGGAGGCAAGAAGGCAGTGGTATGATATAATGAAGGTACTAAAAGAGAAAAACAGCCAACTAAGAATTCTTTATCCAGAAAAACTGTCCTACAAATATGATGGTGAGTTTAAAATATTCCCAGATAAAAATAAACTAAGAGAGTTCATAAACAAGAATCCAGCTCTGCAGAAAACACTAAAGGGAGTTCTACAGCCAGAAAAGAAAAGAGAAGAGAGGCTTGGAGGAGAGTATAGAAGTGAAGACTAACAGAAAGGGTAAACACAAAGGTAAAAAGATGGACAAAAATAAAATATGACATATGAAATCCAAAGGATAAAATGGCTGAAGTAAGTAATGCCTTTAACAGTAATACCATTGAATGTTAATGGATTAAATTCCCCAATCAAAAGACACAGGCTGACAGAATGGATAGGATAACATGAGCCATCCATATAATGTCTGCATGAGACTCACTTTAGACCCAAAGATGCAAATAGATTGAAAGTGAAAAGTTGGAAAAAGATATTTCTCAAAAATAGTAACCAAAAGAGAGCAGGGGTAGCTATACTGCTGTCAGATAAAACAATTTAAACGCAAAAATTTGATGAGATGCAGAAGTCCATTATATATTAATATAAGGGACAATCCACCAGGAAGGAGTAACAGTCATCAATATCTATGTACCTAACCAGGGGCCCCCAAAATACATGAGGCAAACTCTGGCAACACTGAAAGAAGAAATAGTCATCTCTACAGTAATAGTTGGAGACTTCAACTGGACAGAAGGTCAACATGAGAAAAGAGAACTTGAACAATATGATAAACAGGCTGGAACTGACAGACGTTTACAGAGTATTGCACCCCAAATCAGCAGGTTATACATTCTTCTCAAGTGCTCTTGGATATTTTTTCCAGGATAGAACACATGTTGGGCCACAACATAGCTCTCAATAAATTTAAGAAGACTGAAATTATACAAAACACTGTATCTGATCATAGTGGAATGAAGCTGGAAATCAATAATAGGCAGGAAAGGGGAAATTTTTCGAATATAAACAACACATTTCTAAACATTCTTTTGGTCAAAGAAGAAACTGCAAGAGAAATTAGTAGCTATCTCGGGATGAATGAAAATGAGAACACAACTTACCAAAACTTGTGAGATACAGTGAAGACAGTGCTGAGAGGGAAATTTATAGTCCTAAATGCCTATATTAAAAAAAGAAGAAAGAGCTAAAATCAAAGAACTAACCGAACATCTGGAGAAACTAGAAAAAGAACAGCAAACCAATCCCAAAGCAAGCAGAATTAAAGAAATAAAAATTAGAGCAGAAATAAATGAAATTGAAAACAAACAAACAAAAAAAACAATAGAGAAAAATCAACAAAACCAAAAGCTGGTTCTTTAAGAAGATCAATAAAACCAACAAACCCTGAACAAGACTAAGAAGAAAAAAAGAGAGACAATCCAAATAAATAAAATTAGGAATGAAAGGGGGACTTTATGACTGACCCCACAGAAATAAAAAAAAGGATTGTAAGAGGATATTACAAAACACTGTATGCCAACAAAGTAGACAACCTAGATCAAATGGACAAATTCCTAGAAATGCACAAACAACCTACATTGCCTAAGAAATACAGGAACTCAACACACCAATCACAATTAAAGAAATTGAATCAGTCATCAAAAATCTCCCAACAAAGAAAAGTCCAGGACCAGATGGCTTCACAGGTGAATTCTACCAAACATTTTGAGAAGAATTAACACCAATCCTGTTTAAACTCTTCCAAAAAAATTGAAGAGGAGGAGGGAAAATTACCCAACACATTTTATGAAGCTAACATCACCCTAATACCAAATACAGATAAAGACACCACAAAAAAGAAAATTATAGACCAATCTCTCTAACAAAATACTTGTAAACTGAATCCAATAGCATATAAAAAGAATCATACCCCATGATCAAACGGGTTTTATTCCTGGCATGCAAGGGTGGTTCAACATAAGAAAATCAATTAATGTGATACAACACATTAACAAACCAAAGGGAAAAAAAACCACATGATCATCTCAATTGGCAGAAAAGGCATTTGACAAAATCCAGCATCCCTTTCTTGATAAAAAATACTTCAAAAGTTAGGTGTAGAAGGAAAGTTCCTCAACATAGTAAAGGGCATATATGAAAATCCCACAGCCAATATTGTACTCAATGGGGAGAGGTTGAAACTTTCCCTCTAACATCAGGAACAAGACAAAGATGTCCACTGTCACCACTGTTGTTCAACATTGTGCTAGAAGTTCTAGCTAGAGAAATTAGGCAAGATAAAGAAATAAAAGGCATCCGAATTTGAAAAGAGGAAGTAAAATTCTCATTATTAACAGATGGAATGATCCTATATTTAGAAAATCCAGAAATATCTACAACAAAGCTATTAGACCTAATAAATGAGTTCACAAAGTGGCAGGATACAAGATCAACACACAAAATTCAGTGCTGTTTCTATACATTAGTAATGAGCAAACTGAGGAGGAAATCAAGAAAAAAAAATCCATTTACATTAGGAAGAAAAAGATTCATATATCTAGGAATTAATAACCAGGAATGTAAAGGATCTTTATTCAGAAATCTACAAAACACTGCTAAAAGAAATCAAAGAAGACTGAAACAAATGGAAGGACATTCCACTTTCATGGGTTGGAAGACTTAACATTGTGATGATGTCAATTCTACCCATAGTGATTTATATATTCAATGCCATACCAATCAAACGTCCAACAGTCTACTTTACAGAAATAGAAAAGTCAATTACCAAATGTATTTGGAAGGGAAAATATCCCGAAGAGCCAAAATACATCCTAAAAAAGAAGAGCAAAGCCAGAGGACTCACACTAGCTGACTTTGAAGTGTCTTATAAAACAGCATGGTATTGGCATAAAGATAGACTCATTGATCAATGTAATTGAATTAAGAGTTCATATATAGACCCTCACCTCTATGGTCAATGATTTTTTTTTTTAAAGATTTATTTATTATTTATTACATATCCCTCCCCCCTCTCTGCTTGCTCTTGCTGCGTGTCCATTCCTCTGTGCCCTTCCATGTCTGCCTCCTGTCTCCCCCCGTCCCCGCGGCGACGCGCCAAGTCGGCCCTCCACGGCGGCGGCTCGTTCCGTTCCAGGGTGGCTCCACTCCGTTCCACGGGCGGCTCCGCTCCATGCCCTGCGGGCAGCAGTCCTCCATGTTCTCTGCGGGCTGCCCGGCTTCCGCAGTTCGCAGGCGGCAGCTCCACTTCTCACGGGTGACCCCGCCATGCCCGTGGGGGCTCCGCCCTGCCCGCGGCGGCCTTTTGCCTTGCCCACGGTGGCTCCGCCCCGCCCACGGCGGCCTGCCCTTCCCAAGGCCGTCCGCCCGCTCGGAGAGGTCCCCGGGAACTGAACCCGGGGCCTCCCATGTGGCACACCGGCGAGCTCTTTATCCACTGAGCTATCTAGCCGGGCCCTCAATGATTTTTTTAAAAGCATTTTATTGAGATATATTCATATACCACATAATCTACCCAAAGTGTATAATCAATTGATTTTATTATAATCACAGTGCTGTGCATTCATCACCACAAAAAATTTTAGAACAATTTCATTATTCCAAAAAAATAAACTTCACAATCCTTGCAGTCACCTCTCAATCCCTCTATCCTTCCCCAGCCCTATATAACCACTAATCTAATTCCATCTTTATAAATTGACTTATATTTACATTTTATATAAATAGACTCATATAGTATGTATGTAGTCATGTAGCATAATGGTTTTTTGTGTGTGTGTGCCTGATAGTAACATCTTGTAACATTAACATACATAACATTTGTTCAGTTTCAAAGAAAAACAGTCTTATATATGCATTATCCCCCATATTCATATTTCACATGAGGTTTTACTATGCTATACATTCCCATGTTACATTTTTAGCTTTCCTTTTAGTAATATACATGACTGTATTAGTTAGCCAAAGGAGTGCTGATGCAAAATACCAGAAATTGGTTGGTTTTTATAAAGGGTATTTATTTGGTGTAGAGGCTTACAGTTACCAGGCCATAAAGCATAAGTTACTTTCCTCACCAAAGTCTATGGCCACATGCTGGAACAAGATGACTGCCATCTGCCAGGGTTCAGGCTTCCTGGATTCCTCTCTTCCCGGGGCTTGCCTCTCTCTGGGCTCAGGCTTGCTTCTTTCCACAAGGCCAGCTGTAGACTATCAGGCGAATGGCTCATCTCTTTTCCCGAGTCCTTCTCTCCTTCCTCATGACCAAGCTCCTCAGTGTGCTTATTTCCCAGGTCTCCAGCATTAAAACTCCAAACTCCCTTCTCTGCGGTGCAGGTTCTCTGTGAGTCCCCGCCCACCAAGGGGGCAGGGATGCAACGCCCTACTGACATGGCCCAATCAGAGCCTTAATCATTATTTAATTAAGTAAAAGTAAAACCTCTGAATCCAATACTCTTTAATATGCCCAGAGGAAAAGACCAGTTTAGAAACATAATCCAATATTACTTTTTGGAATTCATCAATAATATCAAACTGTTACAATGAATGACCTTCAACTTTCCCTTTCAACCACTGTCACCCGTATAATAGCACTGCTACTTACAAACACTATGCTGCGTGCTTTCACCTTATCTATTCATTTCCAAAGATTAACACAAATCTTTTTACCAATTCTGCAGAAGTTAATCCTCAGCTTTCCATTCTCTAACCTTAATCTATTTTCTGGTTACCCATATTCTAGTTATTAACTCCATAAGTTTATGCAGTATATTTAGTTCATAACAGAGCAATCATACAGTATTTGGCCTTTAGTGTCTGGCTTGTTTCACTCAACATAATGTCCTCCAGGTTCATCCATCTTTTCATAAGCTTCATGACTTCATTTCTTCTTACAATTGAATGATATTCCACCATGTATATTCACCACAGTTTGTTTATCCATTCATTGGTTGATGGATACTTGGGTTGTTTCCATCTCGTGGCAATTGTGAATAATGCCAGTATAAATATTAGTGTGCAGATGTCTGTTTGTGTCACTGCTCTCAGCTCTTCTGGGTATATACTGGGTATATATATATTCAGTGTCTTTAGTAACTGCCA
The DNA here is from genome assembly GCA_004027955.1 of Chaetophractus vellerosus. NCBI lineage: Eukaryota > Metazoa > Chordata > Mammalia > Cingulata > Chlamyphoridae > Chaetophractus > Chaetophractus vellerosus. The sequence goes on from PVKH010002106.1 coordinate 8,902, forward strand.
AACAGTACTCCACAGTGGCTGTGCCATTCTACATTCCCACCAACAGTGAATAAGTGTTCCTGTCTTTCCATATCTTCTCCAACACTTGTAGTTTTCTGTCTTTTTAATAGTGGCTATTTTAATGGATGTGACATGATATCTCACTGTAGCTTTGATTTGCATTTCCCTAATCACTAGTGATGTTGAACATTTTTTTCATGCGTTTTTTTTTTTTTGCCACTTGTATTTCTTTTTTTAAAAAAATTATTTACTTATTTACTTTTTATCCATTTACCACCCCCCCACCCCGGTTTTGCTGTTTTTGTGTCCATTTGTTGGGCAATTCTGTGTCTGTTTCCTGCCCTATCCTCTCATCCTTCTCCTCCTGTCTTCACCAGGATTCAATCCTGGGAACCTCTGATGTGGGAGAGAGGCATCTTGCCACCTGCAACACCTCAGTTCCTGTTTTTTCAGCGCATCTCATCTTGGCTCTCCCCTGCGTCTCTCTCCTGTTACGTCATCATCTTGCTGCGTGGTTTGGCGGGGCCTGGGAGCTCACCCACTCACGGGCTCTGGGGGCTTACCTGCTCGTGGGGCCTGACGACATGCCCACGCACCTACTATATTTTCTTTATTTTACTGGGAGGTCCCTGGGATCAAACGACCAACCATTTGAGCCACATTTGTCCCCTTTTTCTTTTTTGGGCAAATATTTATTCGAGTCTTTTGACCATTTTTTAATTGGATAATTTGTCTTTTTATTGTTGAATTGTAGCATCTCTGCATATATCTTGGATATTAAACCCTAATCGGATATGTGATTTCCAAATATTTTCTCCCATTGAGTTGGCTGCCTTTTCACCCTTTTGACAAAGTCCTTTGAGGTGCAGAAGTGTTTAATTTTGAGGAGGATCCATTTATCTATTTTTTCTTTCATTGCTTGTGCTTTGGGTGTAAGATCCAAGAAACCACCACCTACCAGAAGATCTTTAAGATATTTCCCTACATTTTCTTCTAGTAGTTTTATGGTCCTGGCTTTTTATGTTTAGGTCTTTGATCCATTTTGAGTTGATTCTTGTATAGGCAGTGAGAGAGGGGTCCTCTTTCATTCTTTTGGGTATGGATATCCAATTCTCCCAGCACCATTTGTTAAAGAGGCTGTTTTGTCCTATTAATATGGACTTGATAGGTTTGTCAAATACCAGTTGGCCATAGAAGGTAGGGTTTACTTCTGTACTCTTAGTTCTATTCCACTGATCTATGTCTCTATCTTTATGCCAACACCATGTTGTTTTGACCACTGTAGCTTTGTAGTATGTTTGAGAGTCAGTCAGTGAAAGTCCTCCCACATTGCCCCTCTTTTTTAGGATGCTTTTGGCTATTTGGGTGCTCTTTCCCTTCAAAATAAATTTGGTAATTAACTTTTCTATTTCTGTAAAGTAAGCTGTTGGAATTTTTATTGGTATTGCATTGATTCTATAAATCAATTTGGGTAGGATTGACATCTTCACGATCCATGAAAACAGAATGTCTTTCCATTTGTTTAGTTCTTCATCAACTTCTTTTAGCATTGTTTTGTAGTTTTCTGCATATAGGTCCTGTACTTCTTTGGCTAAATTGATTCCTAGGTATTTGAGTCTTTATGTTGCTATTGGAAATGGAATTGTTTTCCTTATTTCCTTCTCAGATTGTTCAATAGTAGTGTACAGAAACATTATGATTTCTGCGTGTTGATCTTGTGTCCTCCTACTTTGCTGAACTAATTTATTAGCTGAAGTAGCTTTGTTGTAGACATTTCAATTTTTTCTAAATATAGGATCTTGTCATCTGCAAATAGAGAGAGTTTTACTTCCTCTTTTCCTACTTGGATGGCTTTTTTTTTTCTTGAATCATTGCTCTAGGTAGAACTTCTAGCACAATATTGAATATCAGTGGTGACAGTGAGCATCCTTTTCTGGTTCCTGATCTTAGATGGAAAGCTTTCAACTTTTCCCCATGTAGTATGATGTTGGCTGTGGGTTTTTCATATACGACCTTCATCATATTGAGGAATTTTCCTTCTATTCCTGTCTTTTAAAGTGTTTTTTATCAAGAAAGGATGCTGGATTTTGTTGAATGCCTTTTCTGCATCAATCAAGATGGCCATGTTTGTTTTTTCAATTTGTTAATGTGGTATATTACATTAATTGGTTTTCTTATGTTTCTTATGTTGAGCCACCCTTGTATACTAAGAATAAATCCTGCTTGGTCATGGTGTATACTTCTTTTGATATGCTCTTGGATTCTATTTGCAAGTATTTTGTCGAGAATTTTTGCATCTATGTTCATTAGTGAGATTGGTCTGCAATTTTCTTTTTTTTTTATAGTATCTTTATCTGGCTTTGGTATTAGGGTGATGTTGGCTTCAAAAATGTGTGGATAATTTTCCCTCCTCTTCAATTTTTTGGAAGAGTTTAAACAGGATTGGTGTTAATTCTTCTTGAAATGCTTAGTAGAATTCACCTATGAAGCCATCAGTTCCTGGGCTTTTCTTTGTTGGGAGATTTTTCATAACTGATTCAATCACTTTAAATGTGATTGGAGCAGATGTAGCTCAAGTGGTACAAGATCTGGGGTTTGATCCCTAGTTCCTCCTAAAAACAGTTTTTATGCCTGTTTTCTTGCTATTTTTCTGGGAGAGAAGAGAGTACCTTGCTTTCTAATCTGCCATCTTCCTGGAAGTCTCCAACTGAATTTTGATAAGCCTACCAAGTCTACTTTTCTGGGACAGAATAGTTGGCTCAAGAAATAGTGCTGGGAGAACTGGATATCCATACCCAAAGGAATGAAAGAGTACCCCTCTCTCACTCCCTATACAAGAATCAACTCAAAATGGAGCAAAGATCTAAACATAAAAGCCAGGATCATAAAACTACTAGAGGCAAATATAGGGAAATATCTTGAAGATTTTGTGGTAGGTGGTGGTTTCTTGGATCTTACACCCAAAGCACAAGCAATAAAAGAAAAAAAATAGATAAATGGGACCTCCTCGAAATTAAACATTTCTGCACCTCAAAGGACTTTGTGAAGAGGGTAAATCGGCCACCTACTCAATGGGAAAAAATATTTGGAAATCATACATCCAACAAGGATCTAATATCCATGATATATACAGAGATGCTACAACTCAATAATAAAAAGACAAACCATCCAATTAAAAAAATGGGCAAAAGACCTGAATATATTTTTTTCTCAAGAAGAAATAAAGAAGGTGGAAAAACACATGAAAAATCATTGGCTATTAGGGAAATGCAAATCAAAGCTACAATGAGATATCATTTCACACCTATTAGAATGGTCACTATTAACAAAACAGAAAACTAAAAGTATTGGAGAAGATGTGGAGACATAGGAACACTTATTCACTGCTGGTGGGAATGTAGAATGGTACAGCCACTGTGGATGTCTGGCAGTTCCTAAGGAAGTTAGATATAGATCTACCATGTGACTGGACAATATCACTACTAGGTATATACCCAGAAGAATTGAGAGCAGTACATGAACAGACATCTCAACACCAATGTTCCAACATCAGTTGTGACATTATTCACAATTGCCAAAAGATGAAAACAACCAGGTGTCCGTCAGCCGATGAATGGATAAACAAACTGGTATATACACATGATGGAATATTATGCAGCTGTAAGAAGAAATGAATTTGGGAAACATATGATAACATGTGAACCTGGAGGACATTATGTTGAGTGAAGCAAGCCAGTCACAAAAGGACATATATTGTATGATTTCACTATTGTGAACTAAAGATAATGAGTAACCTCATGGAGTTAATAGCTAGAATATAAGTCACCAGAGAAAAGAAAGCAGGTAGAGAATGGAAAGCTGAGGTTTAATCTGTGCAGAATTGGTAGAAAGCTGTTTGCAAATGTTTAGAGATGAATAGAAATGGTGAACGCACATCTTAGGATTTGTAATTAGTAATGCTAGCCTATGGATATGAAAGTGGTTTGTTTTTTTTTGTTGTTGTTTTGAGTAATGAAAATGCTCTAATAGTAATTGAAGTGATGAATGCACAATTCAGTGATTATACCAAAAGCCATTGATTGTACACTTTAGATAAATTATATGGTTTGTGAACAAAGGTGGGTTTGGGTAAAAACACACCAGATATAAGATATGAACTATATTTAGTAGTAATACTTTGATGATGCTTTTTCATAATTTGTCACAAATATTTCATAATAATGCCAGGTATTTTTGGTGGAATGATGTATGGGAGTCCTGTATGATGTTATGCATGTTTGTTTTGTAAGCTCACAACTTTAACTATATACTTAATGTTTATGTATATTCATATATGAATGACATACTTCAATAAAATTTTTAATAAAGAAAAAAAAAAGCATGGTACTGGCACAAAAACAGACATATAGACCAATGGAACCCAACTGAGAGCTCAGAAATCAACCCTCACATTTATGACCAATTGATTTTTTAAAAATTATATATCCCCCCCCCTTCTGCTTCTTGCTGTGTTGATTTTTGCATTCTTCTGTGTCTGCTTGTCTCCCCCACCATTGTGGCGACCCGCCAAGTCAGCTCATCGCGCGGCAGCCTTGCCTGCTCGCAGGTGGCTTGTCCTGCTCGCAGGTGGCTTGCCCTTCCCATGGCAGCTTTGCCCTGCCATGGCAGCTTGCCTTCTCAAGGCAGTCTGCCTGCTCAAGGAGGCCCCGGGAACCGGCGCTCTACCAATTGAGCCATAGCCGGACCCCAATTGATTTTTGACAAGGTGGGATAGACTACTCAGTTTGGAAAGAATAGTCTCTTCAACAAATGGTGCTTCTAATACTGGATCTCCATTTGCAAAAAACAAACAGCAACAATAACAAAAAGCAATGAGGAGGACCCTTACCTCACACCATATAAAAAAATCAACCCAAAATGGATCAAAGATCTAAATATAAGAGCTAGAACTATCAAACTCCTAGAAGAAAATATAGGGAAGCATCCTCAGGACATGTGTTAGGCAACAGTTTCTTATACTTTATATCCAAAGCACAAGCAACAAAAGAAGAAATAGATAAACGGGACCTTATCTAAATAAAAAAACTTTTGTTCCTCAAAGGACTTTATTAAGAACATAAAAAGACAACCTACAGAATGGGAGAACATACTTGGACACCGCATATCCAATAAAGGATTAATATCCAGTATATATAAAGAAATCCTTCAACCTAACAACAAAAAGACAGACAACCCAAGTAAAACAATGGGCAAAAGACTTGAACAGACATCTCTCCAAAGAAGATATGAAAATGGCCAGAAAGTACGTTAAAAGATGCTCAATATCATTAGCCATCAGGGATATGCAAATCAAAATCACAATGAGTTACCATTTCACCGCCATTAGAATGGCTTCTATTTTGAAAAACAAAAGCAAAAACCTAAACAAACAGAAAATAACAAGTATTGGGGAAGATGTGAAGAAATAGGAACACTCATTCATTGCTGGTGGCTATATAAAATGGTGCAGCCACTGTGGAAGACAGTTTTGTGGTTCCTTAGAAAGTTAAGTATAAAACTACCATATGGGGAGCAGATGTGGCTCAAGAGTTAGCGCCTACTTCCCACATGGGAGGTCCCAGGTTCGGTCCTGGTGCCTCCTAAAAACAGAAACAAAACAAGCAAACAAACGAAAAAACCAACTCAGGGGAACCAATATGACTCAGTGGTTGAATGCCGGCTTCCCACATAAGAGGTCCCAGGTTCAATCCCTGGCCCTGGTACCTAAAAAACAAAAGAACCAAAACCAAAACCCAAAACAATAAAGTACCATACGGTCTGGCAATCCCTCTACTATGTGTGTACCCAAAAGAATTGAAAGCAGGGACTCGAACAGATATTTGCATATCGGTGTTCATAGCGGCATCATTCGCAATTGCCAAAAGATGGAAGCAACCCAAATGTCCATTAACCAATGAAGACAAATAAAACGTGGTATATACATACAATGATAATATTATTCAGCCGTAAAAAGGAATGAAGACCTAATAACCTTGAAGACATTATATTGAGTGAAATAAGTCAGACATAAAAGGACAAATATTGTATGATCTTACTTATTTGAAACAATTAGAATAAACAAACTCATAGCATCAGAATCTAGGTTACCAGAGGACAGGGTGGGGATAGGGAATGGGAAGTTAAGGCTTAAAATGTGCAGGGTCTTATTTGGACTGATGGAAATGTTTTGGTAATGGGTGATGGTGATGGTGGCACAATGTTGTGAATGCAATTAAAAGCACTGAAATATATATCTGAATATGATTAAAAGGGGAAATGTTAGATTGTATATGTGGTAACAGAATTTTAAAAATCATAGAACTACACTACACAGTGAATCCTAAGTTAAACCATGGAGTTTAATTAATAGGACAATTATCAAAATGTGCTATCATCAATTGTGACAAATATTCCACACCAATGCAAGGTGCTGGTGGTGGGATGGGGTATGGGAATCCTTTATTTTATGAATGATTTTTCTATAAACCCACAATTTCTCTAATAAAGGGAGCAAAACCATGTACTGATACATACTATGACATGGATGAACTTTGAACACACTATACTAGGTAAAAGACACAAAAGACCACATATCATGGGATTCCATTTATATGGAATGTCCAGAATAGGCAAAGAGAGAGAGACAGATTAGTGGTTGCCAGAGTCTGAGTAGAGGAGGGAATGGGAATGATTGCCAATGAGTACAGATTTCTATTTGGGGTGATGAAAATGTTCTGGAATTAGATAGTGGTGATGGATGCACAACCCTATGAACACACAAAGACCATTGAATTGCCTACTTTTTTTTTTTTTTTAAAGATTTATTTATTTTATTACATATCTCCCCTCCCCCCCGCTGCGGTGACTCGCCGAGACTGGCCACTGCGCAGGCGCGGCTTTCCCCGCTTGTGGGCGGCTTCTGCTTCCATTCACGGGCCGGCTCTCAGTTCGCGGGTGGCTGGCTGCGCTCCATTTGTGGGCGACCTGCCTTGCCCGTGTCAGCTTTTGCCCTGTCCGTGGCAGCTTTTTGCCCTGCCCACGGCGGCTCTGGCCTGCCCATGGCGGCTTGCCATTCTCAAGGCGGTCTGCCCGCTAGGAGAGGTCCCCGGGAACCGAACCCAGGGCCTCCCATGTGGAATGCCGGCGCCCTATCCACTGGGCTATCCAGCCGGCCCCAATTGCCTACTTTTAAAGGCTGAAGTGTTTTGTTTTGTTTTGGTATATGAATTATATTTCGATTAGAAAAAACCCAAAACTGTTACTGAGAGATCTTAGTAGCACTGAGCTCACCTAGTGCCCAGATCTTTGCTTCTAAATATACTTGTTCACTAAAAAGGACCCAATCTGGAGCAGAGAAAGTACAAGGTGAGTCTAGGACATTTCATTGTGTCTGAAAGTGAGGATGTGCTCAAAGAATGATGGAATGTATCTAAAGGACCCTGGCCAAATTTGGGACAACTTGAGCATCAAAAAGAATAATGACTGTAATTGATTGTAATATAGTGAGTAAATTAAAATCCATGAGCTCAAGATAATAAAAAGGAGAGAAAAAACTGTTTCTTTACAAAAGAGTGCCAACTAATAGATGTAAAAGGATTATGGAATTAGAAAGTCACCATTTTGCAACACGAATAAAATAATCGATTCAGGCAAGGATTGGCAATAGATGCTACAATCATTAGGTGAAAGATTATTAGGAAACCAGGTGATCATCAGATCACTTATTAATTTAATTGCACATGGAAAAATATACCTTTGCAATGGAGAAGCCTGGCAATCACCACCTTAAACAGGTGTTCCAATTTAGCATCATTAATTATCGAAAAACTTGATATTTGTGCTTCCTAATGTGATGCCATATGAAGTACACAACATCACCTATCAAATATTCTTACTAAAATGTGTGGCCTGATCTCCATTTTTCAGAAATTCAGTGGCTAACGGGACAAATTAAAGGACCTTGTATATGGTATTCTAAAAGGTAATTGGCTTAAAATATTTAAAAAATCAATGTCATGGTGAAAAAAGAAGTATCAGTAGTCAGGGGACTGCTGTAGCTTAAAAAGCACTTGAGAGACAATAAAACAACAACAATAACAAAAACAACAAAAGCCAACGCCTGTTCAGTAAGCACCTATAGCTAGCTGTACTTAGATTTTGTAAATTAGTGCTAAAATGATGCGGTGCATTAATTTATCATACTTTGGTGATAATATAAAATATTTATTAAAAATTTTTAATAAATGGAAAATTTTATTGCAATTTCCTTCCATATTCCCTCCCCTATGGGAAAAGAAATCATAATCATAAAATTGCTTATCTTTGAAAGCAGATAATATAGCATGTGCTTCAGGATATTTATACAAATTGTCACTGAAGCACAGATTCAGACCATTAAGAAAATAGAAATGCATGGAACAACTTTTCCTTTCATTGGACATGCAAAATCTCTCCACCTGTTAATGTCATGAAGTACAGTATTGGCCATACCATATCATAATATTTCTGGTCAAAATGCAGTGTTTAGAATAATCTTACCCAATAGAAATATAAGGTGAGCCACAAATGTAGCCACTTTGAAAAGCAAAAAAAAAACAGATAAAATTAATTTAGTAGTATATTTTATTTCGGCCAATATATCCAAACATTATCATTTCAACAAACAATCAATATAAAAATTATGAAAGAGATATTATACATTCTTTTTTGTATGAAGTCTGAAATCTAGTGTATATTTTACACTTGCAGCACATCTCAGTTTGGACTAGCCACACTTCAAGTACTCAATAGTGGCTTAAATATTGGACAATATTAATCTAGAATATAAATAGTGGATCTACATAGAATTGGTTTTAAGTGCTACAGATGAACAGTAACAAATATAAAAACTTCAAAAGTGAACTTAGCTCATGCGTATTTTTGATCTACTTTTGCTCTGGAATTTTTTCAGGGAAGAAAAAATAAGCTGAAAAAATTTGTCTACCAACAAGTGCCTAAGATAGTTGAATTTAGGATAAAAGAGTAGAGATAACCAGAAGAAAAGAACCTCCAATTTCACAACATATGTGTTCAAAATCATTAAACATGGAATTATCTTATGTGTATAGTGTGCCATCAGTGTCTGAACATAAGTAACAAAGTTTCCACATCCCATTATTTTCTCCCTTTCAAACAAGCCTTTGCATTTTTCTTTTTAGATGCCCACTGTTCAACCCCCTTTCTGCCCCATTGGGTGGTAGAGAAGGCTTCTCGTTGGTCTCTCTGCTCCTGAAGTTCTCCAGCCCCACCTCACAGATACCACCAGATTTGTCCTTCTCCAGGTCCCTCACAAGGCTACAATTCCAACCACCTCATTATGTCCCAGCCATGCTGGAGGAAAGGTTTCTAATATCTGTCTTCACCCTGTCATTCTATCTTGAATGCCATCTACCTCCTCCCCCGCCCCCCCACCTGCCCCCAGCAACTCAGGCTCACTTCCTGATTTTGCACTTTTTATCATGCTATTTCCCACAACTAATATTTCTCCTCTCCCTGTCTCTGGCTTAGTCCTATCCACCTTTCCCTGCTTGGAGTACATTTTATCTCCTTCCAGGAGCCTTTGCTGCCCTGTTTTTAGGCTGCTCACACTTCTTTCTGCCCACATTGGGTCACTGCCACTCACTGCCACTCACTGTCTCATGATTGCTCCCGGGTGTATCTTATCTTGTTCTGGAGCCCGCAGGGACAGGTCACTGATTCCTGCAGCAACTCAGCACCCCACACAGTGCTGAGCTCACAAAAGGCACTAGGTAGGTTCTCAGTGAACCGTGTTCCCAGGGCTTCTCCACACTTTACAGAAAGTCAAAAGGCATGCATAATGCTTGTTTTTGTGTGAAACCCATGGCTGCTTTTGTCCAGAGATTAGGTCAGCATCATTGAAGACATTTAACTTTTGTTAGAACTCTTGCAAACATGACCTCAATTCTTCACCCTTTTCCCATTCATGCCCTTTGCAATGTGACTTTTTAGCTCCTCCCCCAGGAGATGGCGTCCATTTCCCCAACCTTGAATCTGGGCTGGACTTGCGACTTGCTTTGGCCATTAAAATGAGACAGAAGAGAAAAGTGCCGGCTAAGAGACTAGGCCCCCAAGCAAATATGGTCATTGTGCACACAGTGCGAGGAAAGCCCGGAGTCTGGGCCCCCACATGCCAGTCGGGCTCTGCTAGTAACCAACAAGGTGACCTTGGGCAGGCACCTTACCTCCTGGTCCTCGGTTTCCCCATTTGTGAAATGAAGAGATTCAGCCAGGAAAATTCTCAAGACTCTTCCACATCTTTATCATTCCATGTTCAGGAAAACTGTTTATATGCGTATGTTACATATAGCCTTTTTACCCAATGAGACTATTGAATTATTTGCCACACATTGTAGAAATGAGAGTATTCTATATATGAAACAGATAATCCAGAAACTGTGTTCACACAATTTTAACAATCTTTGAAAATAGTCTCTAAATTGTGTTTTTGTATACCGTTGTCTCATTTAATTCTCACAACAGACCTGGGAGATAGATATTAATTTCTCTTTACTGTTTGGGTAAACAAACCCATGTAGGTTATACAACCTCCCCTAGGTCACATAGTCTGTGAATGTGGGTGGACCTGGGATGTAGACCTCGGTCCTACTCACAGCCCATGCCCTGCCCACTAGATGACACTGTCCTGCCATGACTGGGATGGTTCATAATGGACACAGATGTAAAGTTAATTACCTATATGCCTTCTGGTGTGAGGACAGCCTATTAAAATGCTTTAAAGCTGGTAATTTTTTTATACCTTAATTCTTTTACTTCAGGGGCAAGATCGCAGTCAGCACCTTCTCATCTCTGTTTCTTTGGAACAGTTCTCCCAGTCAGGGGCTGCCCTGGCCAGTGGCTCACATGTCACAGGTTAACATTTACATTTAGAATGTGGATGTTATATCCATATGAGGATATCTCTTTATTCACAAGGTACACTGATAAGGGTGAAGGAAAAAGCTGTCCTTCTTACAACTTGAAACTTGTGGCCCCTTACTGGACACCAGTGCTGATAGTGTACTGTCAAACGATACGCTTATGATTCTTGTAAGTATCAAGTGACTAGCACAATGTAAAGAATTGTATATGTTTTGTTTTTTTAAAAAGTCAATTTGTTAAATATAAACATTTAAAATATGCTCTGATTTTTGTAACCCTAATTTGAAATTTCCAAATTTTACAATACGTTAGAAGACTTGATAAATGGAACAAATGGGCTGATCTACTAAGAGAAACTGTTTCCTCTCACATCAGAATCCATTCGGGTACAGAGGATACTGTTTTAGGATGGCTGATTTCATGTTACCAGGGCCTGGAAGCCCCTTTCTAGAGAGGAACAGAATATAGCTAATTTCCTCTCGTACTTAAATAGGCAATTACTCTTAAAGGATGGTTGTCTACACACACTCCATTCCTATCCCCTGCTCCCAAATCTGATGGTGAACCTCTTGACTTACCAACCTAAAGAAACATTTAATCAAAAACAAAACAAAACACAAATACATACTTTTACTACTAGCTATGACAGGGCAGCTGATATGAGATTTATTCTCCCACTGAGACCCATTATGAAAACTGGATTTAAAAAACTGTTTTATGAAAGCTGTTTAAAAGCATTGGAGAGTAAGCCAGACAGCTAAGACGAAAGACCAATATCCGGAAGAAAGGGGAGTGCATTGAATTGTGCTCCATATTCCTAGTAGTTTTCCCACCGCAGGGCATTTTCAAATTCACAGTTCCAGCTCTTTAGGCTGAATATAAAGCAGCAGCTTAGAACCTTCAGAAAGTTGACTGAGCTGGGGAAACAAAAATTGGAGATCTGGGCTACATAGGTAGTCAGAATTTGCAGGGTCAAGATCCCCCCAAAAAAGGGAACTGTGAAGAAGTGAGCCTAAAATTATATTTATGATTCTCTGTCAAGACTTCTGCTGATGCTTAAATTGAGCTCATGAGACTCCAAGAAAATGAACAGGAAGTTCCTAAGGGACTAAAAAGGCAAGCAGTGGTTTTGGCTGTCTCACATTTATGATGAGACATTTATCAGAGTTCAGAATTCACCTTCACTTGAGACCATGAACAGACCATATTCCTGGGAGTAAAGGCAAACTGGACATAGACCAGCCTCAGCTGGGCTGAGGGGACCTGCCTTGATTTCTCCCCCTGCCAGTGTGAGGAGGGCTTCTATGCGAGAGGGTGGTCCAGGCTCAGTGTCAGAGGAGGACTGCCTGGGCTGGGGTGAAGAGGCTGCCAGAGTAAGGGGAGCATTTGGAGGGGGTCAGCATAGGAAGTGCACCCAAGGCCAGGTGGCCCGTCTTGGGGATTTGGAGGTGAACCAGGATAAGGGGGCGTTCCTGTGCAGGGGCAGTGTTCTGTGGTGGGGTGTCAGAGCCGGAGCAGGGTGAGAAAAGCATCCATATGGGGGTGCGGAAAGCCCAGGGTGGGGTTTCAGAGCCTAAGGAGGGCACCCTGTAGAAGCCCAGCCTGGCCTTTGGTGACGAAGCCAAGCAGGGTGAAGAGGGTGCTCACAGGAGGCCAGCTGGTGTGAGAAGTCAAAATCCGAAGGGCAGTTTTACGTGAGGGAGGGGTTGGTGGCAGTGATGCAGAATTGGTAACAAATCAAATAACTAAACATATTTTAAGGATGATGTATTAGCCAAAGGGGTGCTGATGCAAATTACCAGAAATCTGTTGGTTTTTATAAAAGGGTATTTATTTGGGATAGAAGTTTACAGTTACCAGGCCATAAAGTGTAAGTTACTTCCCTTACCACGGTCTACTGCCATGTGTTGGAGCAAGATGGCTGCTGACATCTGCCAGGGTTCAGGCTTCCTGTGTTCCTCACTTCCCAGGGCTTGTTTCTCTCCAGGCTTAGGCTTGCATCTCTCCACAGGCCAGCTGTAGACTATCAGGGGAACAGCTCATCTCTTCCTGGGGCCTTCTCTTCTTCCTCAAGACCAAGCTCCTCTGTGTGTTTGCTTCTCTGGGCTCCAGCATTAAAATTCCAACTAACTCCTCTGCTCTGCCATGTAGTTTTACCTCTGAGTCCTTGCCCATCAAGGGGCGGGGACTCAACATCCTACTGATGTGGCCCAATCAAAGCCCTAATCATAATTTAATCATGCCCAGAGGAACTGACCAGTTTACAAACATAATCCATATCTATTTTTGGAATTCATTACTATCTCAAACTGCCACAGATGGTTAGAGGTAGGTTTCTCACTGTTGGAGAAGAGAGGTACAAACACAGAAAGGGATAAAACTAGAATGAACCCGGTGATGCTGGACTGGAAATCAAAGTATCAGTATGAGCTCAGGGTTTTTAATATGTGTAGATAAAGATAGAAATAAATATTGGTATGGACATATATATATATGTGAGTATGTACCATATACATATATGTGTGTGTATACTACATGTATGTGCATACATGCATTCACATGTACAAACATACATACATACTACCTTGGTCTGTCTACGAAAGGGTCTGGGAGAAGAAACATCCCAATAAGCAATTAGTACAAGGCAAGCTTGGGACATCTTGTGACAGAAAGCCAGGAAATACTAAAAAATGATGGGGGATATGTCAAAAGGACATAGAACTGGTTTGGAAAATTCCCCTCCATATGGCATTATCCTTTTCAAGCTCAGATTCTTTGAGGCCTTGACTGAACACAGTTCAGGTCCTACTGTCCTAGTCCATAAATATGGGCTTCTTACCTGTTTCTCCCCCTAATTTTGAAAACAGTGCAGTGTATTCACAGAGAATTCCCTTACACACATTTCTGGTTCTAGTCACATTGTGTAGATCTTGCATTTTGCATCTTTGGAGTCTGTGTATTTATATTTGGTTAGGATGAAGTATATATTAGTGTATAGTCATTGCTAATATACAAAATTAAAATGTTACAAATTAAAAAAGGACATAGAAGCCAACTTGAAGGACTCCCAGTAGACAGACTTTAGGGATGGGGAGAGGGTTTAACTACAAAGGGTCAGCAAGAGGGAATATTTTCTTGAGTGATGGGACTGTTCTGTATTTTGATTGTGGTGGTGGCAAAGGAGTGAATTTTTCTAATTATAAATTAAAAAGTAAGTATAAATTATTAAAAGGAGTAACTTTACTTCAGTGGAAAAGCCTGACAGATACCACCTTAATCAAACATTCAAGTGAATATCACAATATTGGGACGAATTAAAACTATGCGTTACCTGAGAGAGTACAATGAGAATGCAGTGTCACTTTTGTGATATTCTTGCTAAAGTTGCATAATCTGAGTCTAATCATGAGAAAACATCAGACAAACCCAAATGACTTTCTACAAAATACCTTCCTGTATTAGTCAGCCAAAGGGGTGCTGATTCAAAGTATAGAACTCTGTTGGCGTTTATAAAGGGTATTTATTTGGGCTAGAAGCTTACATTACAAGACCCTTAAGAGACCAACTCAAGGTTACTTAAGTGGTACTTTCTCACCCAAAGTCTGTTGCCATGTGTTGATGCAAGATGGTGGGAGATGTCTGCAAGGGTTCTGCCTTCCTCTTTTCTCTTAAGGCTCCATGGTCCCAGCTTATTCAGCTGTAGGCTGGCATAAGGCTCATCTCTCTTCCCAGGACTCATTTCTTTCTGGGCTCAGCTGCTCTGGTCTCTTCACAAGGTCAGCTGTAGACTATCAGGCTCATCTCTCTTCCTGGGGCCTCAGGATCCTGTCTAATGTGCTGTCTCTCTTCCTCTGTGTTCTTCTCTGTGTATCTACTTCCGTGTGAGAGACTGTTTTATCAGCCCACCAAGGGGGTGGGGACTCAATGCTGAGTTGCACTCTAATGACACATTTGAATCAAAGCTCTAATCTTAACATAATTTAATCAGGCATCTCAGATGAATCTAATACAATCAAAGGTTTATCAAGCCCAGAAGAATCAGACCAGTTTACAAACATAATCAATATTTCTTTTTGGAATTCATATATAATATCAAACTACCACACTTCCCTATACTTTCTTCTTCTTTATAAACATGTGTACTGAACACATGACTTTTAATGTCTTTCCTCTTCCCTATGATTTTCTTTTTTTAATACGCACTTTATTTTTAGATTGCAGAAAAGTTATATGGAAAATATAGGGGATTCCCATATACCCCACCCTTCCCCCTCCCACATTTCCCCCTACTAATAACATCTTACATTAGTATAGTACATTTGTTAAAATTGATGAACCAATATTGAAGCATTGCTACTAGTCATGGTCTATAGTCTACATTAGGCTTTGCATGTTGCACTGTACAGTTTTATAGGTTTTGACAAAATGTATAATGGCCTGTATCCGCCATTGCAATATCATACAGAACAATTCCAATGCCCTAAAGATGCCCTATGTTCCACCTATTCTTCCCTTCCCCTCCCCTCAGAACCTCGGGTAACCACTATCTTTATATCAATGTTGCAAGTTCTTCCATTACTACAATACTAATAAGTCTACTTTGGTCCATGGGTGCATTCTCCCCTTACATTTGTTCATTCCTCAATTTTGAGGCTTTTTGGATGATGTTGCCTGCTCTGCTTCAGATTGAGAGGGGGCTTAGATCTTATGGGGCAGATGGAAGGCACTATTTCACTTGCAGTTGTAGATACTCTCTTTTTTTTGGTGTGGGGGGGGTGGCCCTATAATTTTTCTTTTTGAGGTACTGGGGCCAGGGATTGAAACCAGGACCTCGTATGTAGGAAGCTGATGCTCAACCACTGAACTACACTGGCTCTGCCTATAATATTTTAAAGTGTCAAAGTCATGAAAGTCAAAGATGTGAGAAACTATTTTGTAATTTTTTAGTGCACAGATCCTGTACTTATTTTGCTAGACCTATACATAGGTATTTCATTTTGGGGGGAGGGATTATAAACGATATTGTGTTTTTAATTTTGATTTCTACATGTTTGTTTCTTGTATATAGAAATACTATATATCATTGTGGACTTGTTTTGTATCCTGCAAAGATATTGAACTCACTTATTAGTTCTTGGAGTATTTTTTTGTTTTTGTTTTTGTTTTTTTTGTAGATTCCTTGAAAATTTCTACACAGACAACCATGTAACCTACAAATAGGGACAATTTCTTTCTTTCCAATCTGTATACTTTTTATTTCTTTTTCTTGCCTTATTGCTCTGGCTAGAATTTACAGTACTGTGATGAATAAGATTGGTGAGAGTGGACATCCTTACTTTGTTCCTGATCTTAAGGGGGAAAGCAGCAGTCTTTCACTGATAAATATAATGTTAGGTGTAGGTTTTTTGCAGATACTCTTTATGAAGTTGATAAAATTCCCAGTTTTTCCTGGTTTGGTGAGAATTTTTATCATGAATGGATGTTGAATTATTTTTTTTTAAATTTTATTGTGGTAACATATATAACACAAGATTTCCCATTTTAACCACTTTCATGTGTACAATTCAGTGATATTAATTAAATTCACAATATTATACTACCATCACCACCATCCATTACCAAAATATTTCATCAACCCCCAATCACCAGACAAACCCAAATGGAGGAATATTCTACGAAATACCTGGCCAGTATTCCTCAAAATTGTCAAGGTCATAAAAAACAAGAGGAGACTGAGACACTGACATTGACCAAAGGAGACGAACAAGACATGACAACTAAATATAATGTGGAATCCTGCCTGGATGGATCCTGAACTGAAAAAAAACCAATAGAAAAACTGGTAACATCTGAATAAATTCCAGAGTTTAGTAAATAATAATGTACCAGTGTTGGCTTTTTAGCTTTGTCAAATACATCATGGTAATTTAAGATTATAATATTAGGGGAAACTGACACTGATTAAACAAGGTACTCTCTGTACTATATGTATAACTTTTCTGAAAATCCAAAATTATTCCAAAATAAAAAGCTTATTTGAGAAAAATCACTTTCTCATATACTATACCCTTTGAAAAGCCCAAAAGATCAAACTTTTCTGTTTGGAGAAGCTGTGGACACACTCAGCAGCCATCTCCCTATCCTCGCCTACTGCCCTCCTTTATCCCTCTTGCTTGTTTGCATGCAGATGCTTGGTATGTTTCCATGTTTGCTTGTTTGTGTGCAGGTGTTTGATATATTTCCATTTTTGTCTGCTTGTGTGCAGGTGTTCAGTATGCTTCCATTTTGCAGGAGAGACTGCAAGCAGTCTGAGGGAGGGATTAAATCTCAAACAGCCCCAGCTGTTTGTCAAAGTTTGCTTGATGAATGCCTTTTGCTCAATGGCAGGGCCTCCTCCACCTGGGGTGTATAAAAACCCAACACTCAGGCAGCACAAGTGTCCTTCATCTCTGATGCTCAAGCCCAGAGAGGTGACACTTGGCCACAATGGGATCTCTTCTCCAGCTCTTTTGTATCCTTTGTGCTGTTTAAAGTAATGAAGCAGTCATTTGCTGAAAGACTCTGTTGTGCCTTAGCCTGTGTTCCACAGGGCACCACATAGCAACTTGTTCCATGGGTTGTAAATGGAATCCATTTAGATACTCTATTGTAGAATTGAACAACAACAAAAAAGTGAACAAAACAAAGTCATTTATTTTTGTTTTATACCGATTATCATGATCTGTGGGAGAAGGTGCGAATTGCCTGTCCATATTCATTCTTTACTAACAGAACTCCAGTTTTAGTGTCCACATTGTCACCCTGCTAAATGACTACATTTTCCACCCTTCCTTGCAGCCTGGGATGACCCTATGACTAAGTTCTGGCTGATGCAGTGGAAGCAGAAATATATGACATTTTCCTTTCTTAAAAGAGATGGGTATGTATTTCTTTCCTTCCTCCTTCTTGCTGGCTGGTATGAGAATGTGAGGGCCTTGAGGTTGTACACTGGGGCTGATAGAACAGCAAGAGAGCATGAGCCTGGGTCTTTGAGAAAGTCTTGTCAGTGTCACACCAAATCTTATCTAATACAGGATCATACACATCCAGTTTTTTAATTAGAAAAATTAAGAAAAATATATAGATGCATGTGGAAGAAAATTAAAATGACCTGTAATGCCACCACCTAAAAATTGCTTGTTTTGACATGTTCAGTATCACTTATGATATAAATAGTTGCATATTAGATTAAAGAAATAATAATACTAGAATCATATACATTAAGTCTTGTATCTTACTTTTAAAAAGTTAATGTTAGGGAAGCGGATATGGCTCAAACAGTTGGGTGCCCACCTACCACATGAGAGGTCCTCAGTTCACTTCCCAGTGCCTACTAAAGAAGACGAGCAAGACAGTGAACTGACACGACGGGCTGGCACCATGAGCTGATGCAACAAGATGATGCAACGAACAGACACAATGAGGAAACACAATGAGACATACAACAAGCAGGACTGGAGGTGGCTCAAGCCATTGGGTGCCTTCCTCCCACATGGGAGGTCCAGGGTTTGGCTCTCTAAATATCCTAAAAAGAAGACGAGCACACAATGAGCAGACATAGAGTGTGAAAACAAGGGGGGAATAAATAAATAAAAATAAACCTTTTAAAAAAAAGTTAATGTCATATCTGAGCACTTTTCTATATCTTTATTTCTTGAAAATATTGTCTTCATGGCTGTGTAATATGCATTATGGTAATGAGTGACTATGATGAATATGAATTTGGTGTTACACAGACCTGTGTTCGAGTCTCATTGGGCCATGACTAGCTGTGTGACCTCTGGCAAGTTGTTCCACCTCTCGTTAAAATGTGGATAAATGGAGGTTTACCTTTTAGAACTATTGGGAGGATTAAATGAATTAATGTTTATAAAATCTCTAGCACAAGCCCTGTATCATAGGAAGATCTATAAATATATAAACTCTTGTAAAATTGTGATATTATTCATCATGCCTTAACCATTTCCCTGTTCTTGGACATTTAATCTGTTAGGGTCTAATTAAGAAATAAGGGCCCGGCTAGATAGCTCAGTGGATAAAGAGCTCGCTGGGAAACCACATGGGAGGCCCTGGGTTTGGTTCCCGGGGACCTCTCCTAGCGGGCAGACCGCCTTGAGAATGGCAAGCCGCCATGGGCGGGCCGGAGCCGCCGTGGGCAGGGCAAAAAGCTGCCACGGACAGGCAAAAGCCGCCACGGGCAGGGCAGG
>PVKH010002107.1:0-28103 GCA_004027955.1 Chaetophractus vellerosus
AAAAAAAAATACATTACCAGAATGAAAGATAAAAACCACAAAATCATATTAGTCAATACACAAAATACTAGGAATAGAAGGAAACTTCCTCAACATGAAAAAGGGTATATATGAAAAGGCCATAGCTAACAACCTTATTAATCATTAAAGACTGAAAGTTTTCCCACTAAAATCAGAAACAAGACAAGGATACCCACTGTCACCACTGTTTTCAAATATTGCCCTGGAAATTCTTGCCAGAGCAATTAGAAAAGAAAAAATAAATAAAAGACATACAAATCAGAAAGGAAGAAGTGAAACTTTCCCTTTTTGCAGATGATATGATCATTTATACAGAAAATCATGAAAAATCCATGACAAAGCTCCTAGAGCTAATAAATGAATTCAGCAAAGTTGTGGGGTACAAGATCAATACCCAGTCATCAGTATTGTTTCTATATACAAGCAATGAATAATTGGAACAAGAAATCAAGAAAAAAATCCATTCATAATAGCAACTAAAAGAAGAAAATATCTAGGAATAAATCTAACCAAGTATGTAAGGGACTTGTATGCAGAAAACTACAAGACATCACTAAAAGAATTTAAAGAAATTCTAAATAAATGAAACTATATTCCATGTTCATAGATTGGAAGACTCGATATCAATAAGATGCCAATACTACCCAAAGCAATTTATAGATTCAATGCAATTCCAATAAAAATTCCAACAACCTTCTTTGCAGAAATGGAAAACCCAATCATCAAATTTACAGGGAAGAGTAAGGGACTCCTAATAGCTAAAGCCATCTTGAAAAAGAAGAATGAAGTTGGAGAACCCACCCTTTCTGATCTTAAAATTTATTACAAAGCCACAGTAATAAAAACAGCATGTTACTCACAAAAGTACAGACATATAGACCACTGGAATAAAATTGAGAGCTTAGAATCAAGTCTCACATTTATGGTCAACTGATTTTGGACAAGGTGGCAAAGACTACTCAATTGGGAAACAATAGTCTCTTCAACAAAGGTGCTGGGAAAACTGGATCTCCATTTGCAAAAAAAAAAAAAAAAAAGTGCCCCTACCTCACACCATACAATAAAATCAACTCAAAATGGATCCAAGACTGAATTATAAGAGCTAGAACTATCAAACACTTAGAAGAAAATGTAGGGAAGCATCTTCAGGACCTTGTGTTAGGCAATGATTTCTTAGACTTTACAGCCAAAGCACAAACAACAAAAGAAAAACTAGGTAAATGGGACCTCATTAAAATAAAAATAAAACACGTTTGTTCCTCAAAGGACTTTATCATGAAAGTAAAAAAGACAATCTACACAATAGGAGAAAATATTTGGAATCCAAATATCCAAGAAAGGCTTAATATCCAGCATATATAAAGAAATCCTATGACTTAACAACAAAAAGACAAACAACCCAGTTAAAAATGGGCAAAAGTCTTAAACAGACATCTCTGCAAAGAAGATATACCAATTACCAGAAAGCACATGAAAAGATGCTACACATTGTTATCTATCAGGGAAATGCAAAGAAAAGAAAAACAACCCATGAGATACTATTTCACACCCATTAAAATGACTGCTATTTAAAAAAAAAAAAAAAGGAAAATACCAAGTAATTGGTATACTCATTCATTGCTGGTGGTAATGTAAAATGGTGCAGCTGCTGTTGAAGACAGTTTGCAATGTCTGAGAAAGTTAAGTATAGAACTGCCATATGACCCAGCAATCCCACTTCTAGGTATATACCCCCAAAATTGAAAGTAAGTGCTCAAGCATATATTTCAACACCGATGCTCATAGCACCATCGTTCACAATTGCCAAAAGATGGACACAATCCAAATGTCCATCCACCAATGAATGGATAAATAACATGGTAAATCCATTAAATGGAATACTCTGCCATGAAAGAAGGAATGAAGCCCTGATATATATGACAACATGGATGAAGACACCGTGTTAGGTGAAATAAGCCAGGCACAAAAGACAAATATTGTGTGATCTCATTGATTTGAAGAACTTAAAATAAGAACCTAGAATATAGGTTACCAGGGGCAGGGTGGAGCTAGGGAATGGGAAGTTAAGACTGAACGTGCACCGGCTTCCTATCTGGAACGATGGAAATGTTTTTGTAATGGATGGTTGTGAGGTAGCACAACATTGTGAATGCAACTGACAGCACTAAAATACATATCTGAATATGATTTAAAGGGGAAATGTTAGATTGTATACATGGTAACAGAGAATTGGTTTAAATCCGTGCAACTACTCTACATAGTGAACCCTAAGTTAAACCACGGACTTTAATAACGCAATTATAAAAATGTGCTTTCATCAGTTGCAACAAATGTTCCACATCCGTGTGAGTTGTTTTTTTTAATTTTATGCATGATTGTTAGTAAACCCACAACTTCTGTAATGAAGCGGAAAATATACAAAGAAAATAAAGATTTCTTATAACGTCATCTCCCAGAGATAACCACTCATAATTTAGTATTTTTCCCTCTAGTCATACATACAGACACACACACAGACATACAACAAATGCTCATATATCTATATAAACAAACTTGGTGACTAATATATATATATATATATAAACACACTTGTATTTTAATTTTATCACTTCACATTATATTATGCATATTTCCCATATCATTGCATGTTCTTCAAAACATGATTTTTAACAGCTACAATGGCTAAATAGTATGAACATGCCATAATCTATTTTTATTTGCCTATTGTTAGACTTTTTTCCCCATGTAGTGATGGTGCACCATGATTCACATCCTTGCATATACGCGTTGGTCTTTTTCTACTAAAATGATTTATCTCAAATATATTCTTGGAGGTGGAATTATTAAATAAAAGGACATTTACTTTATTGTGGATGGAGAGTTGTTGATTAATGTCAGTTTAATTGTTGGTAACGTTGTCCCACTTCATATTTCTACCAATATTGTATCAGAGTATCTTGAAAAACTGTATCCTGACCGGCAGTAAATTTTATAAATTTGTCCTGTATCCCAATTTGATATTTTAAAACCTCACTTAATTTTTTAAAATCGCATTTTATCTTGTTACAAATTGCTCATATACATTTTTTAAAAACCCTTGCTGGGCATGTGTGAATTGTCAGTTGTTGTACTTGCTCATCTTTCTCCAGGAGTGTCAGTTTGCTTTTTGACTGTGTCCTCATCACTGAGTCTCCAATAAATTTTCTGGTGCTTCATGGAAACACAGACACAGAAGGAGCAGTGATCAAGAAAGGCAGCGGGGTTTTATTTAAGCACGCGGTGTCTGGAATCTGAGTACTGGTCTCAAACCACAGCTCTGTGCAGACTGGCTCTGCAAACTTGGTCAGAGAGGGTCTTCCCTGAAGTTTGTTTCCATACCAGTAAAAAGGGTCTAAGGGCAATGCTTCCCTATCTCCTAGAGCAGGGGTTTCTAACAAGGGATCCGTGAGCTTGAATTGAAATTCAAAAAACATTATTCTTGTGGGGACGGGTTGGTACAGGTGTGATATAATACTTAAATAATATACAGTATAGTGTGGACTTAGTAAGGGGTCCGTGGTTTTCACCTGACTGGCAAAGGGGTCTGTGGAACAAAAAAGGCTAAGAACCCTTGTCCTACAGCCAGAATTAACAAACGTTTCAATAAGGGATCGAGTAGTAAATATTTTCAGCTCTGCAGGCCACAGGTCTCTGTTGTAACTACTCAGCCATGCTTCTGTGGCAGGAAAGCAGCCAGAGACAAAAATTAATGAATGAGCCTGTCTCTGCTCCTATAAAACTTCATTTATGGACACTTAAATTTGAATTTCATATAACCGTCACGTGTCACAGAATATTCTTCTGTTTTGGTTCTTTTCCACGCCTTAAAAATATAAAGACCATTCTTAACTTGCAGGCAGGGGTTTGCAAACCCCTCTCATAGGGTTTTGGGCAGATTGAATGAGAAGACGTTTGTAAGTAATTTGGCATGTTGCTTAGCACAGGCTAAATGCTTAGTACATATCATTATTATTCTTATTATACTAATACATTTTGTAATATATTATCAGAGTTGTCATTTTTAAAATGAGAGCTAATTCTCACTTTGCATACCTGCTGGAGCATGACAAGAATTATCTAATTTGTGTGGACAGCCCTGGTACATCATAGTTATCTAATATTTTTGTTTCTTTTTTCCTTTGTAAATGCAGATAATACATCCCCAGCGTCATTCTTCACTGCTCTCCACCTGCCTTCTGTGTTCTGACCACACTGAATTGCTTTTAGTTCTATGAATGCACCATCCCCTCTTTCACCTTTAAATTCTCATTACATTCCATTTTCTAATTCTTTAACTATGGCCCAACCAGTTTCCTCTTAATACTGAGAAAATGTATAATACTAACAGGGCCGTAGGACCTAGAAAATCATTTCACACCCATCCTTGTATTATTGCATTATCGAATCTAAATTAAAGTTTTTTTTTCTTTCTTTTTAAATGTTTTTCCCCAGAGACGGAAAGATTTAAGTCTGAATAAAGGAAGGAGTCTGGGGCAAAGAAGCACATCCAAGTTTTCTGAAGCTGCCCTTGAATGATTTTGAAAACCGCAACCCCAAACGTGACAATGTGAACACTGTGGCAAGTTGTTGGCTTCTTTGGAATTCAAATCCCCAGTCCCATGATACTTGGCCTAAAAAAGGAACTGGAAGGACATTGTTTATTTTTTAATTAAAGCGATAGCAGCCTCAGCTGTTGGCAGTTTGATTTAAACTCCTCTGCGAGAAGGAAGTGGCACGCCAAGCCTTTCTGGGTAGGGGCCCTGATAAGTCCAGAGATGCCACACACAGTGTGCTGCCTCCCCAGCTGGGAGCTTTCAGCCAGACATCTTTCTGGAAGCTCAACAGATTGTAATGGCACTTACAATCTTTAACTTTTGGAGAGAGGCAGACACAAGTGTGCAGTTGGCCTTACGACTTATGAGCTGTGTAACCTCCAGTGAGTACTTTAAAATTTGGGAGCCTCCATTTCTTCATCTGCAAAATGGCAATTAAAAAAGGCAAGAAGGTGTTGGAGGAGAGTAAGACTACCTTTAATGTGGCTGACACAAAGCAGCTACTCAGGCCTAGTGGCTACTAACTATTACTAGTTCATCCTGGTGGTTGTCAGCTAAAAGCTAGCTTGTTTAAAGATGGGGGACTCGCTTGCCATAGACTATGAAGTAATCTTGAAAATGAAAATTGTTTTTCCAGTCCCAGAAATTCTAATCACTAAAAGAAAGAACACAGGCATTTTCTAGAATATGGGTCAGTAATCTTTTCCTAGAAAGGGTCAGATAATAAGTAATTTAGGCTTTGCAGGCTTTATACTCTTAGGTTAACTTGGCCATTGTATTGCAAAAGCAGTCATAGACAATGCTAAGTGGGCATGGCGATGTTCCAATAAAACTTTATTTATAAAACCAGCTGGTGACTGGATTTGTCCTGGGGCCATAGTTCACTGAAATGTGGGTAGAGTGTGGTGTAGTGAAGAGAGTACAGTGCTCATATCTCATGTTTGATGTTGGTCAAAGTCAAGTGGATGATCTTAAGTAAGGCAAATTTAAATTCCCCCATCTAAAAATGAGTATAATAATCCCTGGCCTCCTTATGAATGCTGTACCAAATACTTAATGCTACAGCCTCCATCTCTCAGCATCCCCATTGCTCTAGCATACTTGAATTCCTCAGGATCAGGAGCATAAAACACAGAGAAAAGGCACAGAAAACATAGCAGAGCTCAGGCAAGGAGGGAAGGAGGTCTTGACTGAGGAAGGCTGGAAGCCGGAGACATAATCTAGCCACCTGATAGTGACCTAGAGGGCGCTACAACTCTATCCATGTGAAGTCCCTGACTTGCTCTCCCTTTTA
Organism: Chaetophractus vellerosus; assembly: GCA_004027955.1. Lineage (NCBI taxonomy): Eukaryota > Metazoa > Chordata > Mammalia > Cingulata > Chlamyphoridae > Chaetophractus > Chaetophractus vellerosus. The sequence continues at coordinate 5,908 of PVKH010002107.1, forward strand.
AGCTCTGGACCCTTGCTTCAGGCTTTTCAAAGGACGTCTCCTCTTGGATGTTCTATAAGCCTCTAAAACTGAACATAGCATTTTCTCTCCCCTTACCTGCAACTGGCTTCCTTCCTTCCCATGGGTCATTCCTCAGTGAATGGTAATGCTAACTCCCAGGTGTGCAAGCCATAAACACGATGCCAGGCTTGCCCCACTGTCCTCCCTCCACACTCCTCTTGAATCTGTCCCTTCCATTCCATTCCATTCCATGGCTACCAGTTCAGACCCCATCACCTCCTGTATGTCGTCTCAGCTGCCTCTTACCTGGTCTTCCTGCCCTGCATTGTGCCCTCCTCCAGTCCAACAGCAAAATGGTGGCATTTCTAAAACAAAAATCTTACCTGTAACTCTTTGCTTAAGACTCTTCAGTGGTTCCTCAGGATGAAGTCTAAACTTAGGTGTCACTTTCCAAGCACTGTTTCCTCTCTAGCTTCATCCACATCATTCCTACTGCACTCTATGCCCAGTAATTTCTAATCCACGTCATACCTTCAGATCACTCTCAGGGACACATGAATTCCCTACCTTTTCCTGATTTTCTGGGTTTACCCCCTCCTTGCCCTTCAGAAGCCAATATGGATATCATTTCCTCTGGGAAGCTTTTTCTGATACTCACTTTCCTTCTAAGGCTGGATCAACTTCTCCTGTTCTTGCTCTCTTAACATCTTCATCACAGCCTTCATCACAATGTATTATACAGTGAGTTCCACGAAGCCATGTGCACTGCTGTATTTTCCAGCATCATGAGCAACTCCTGTGGTTACCATAAGCAGAAGTTCAGGAGAATGGACAGAAGCCGCCATCAAGTTTCACACAAAGGCTTCCTGCCCTCTGTGCTTCTGTATTTCCCCAGTTCTGTGCATCCCCATAGAGCTGACTCTTACCCATGCTTCACACTTCAGCTGGGATCTCCTCCTCAGGCTGCATACGTTTAGCCCTCTATGCTTTTTCATCATACAACTGATGTAATTATGTGGTTATTAGTATCCCCCATTGGCCTATAAGCTCAGGAGGGAAGAGACACTGGGCATATTTCTCTCCATTGTACCGCCAGCCTAGAACATGGTAGTCTCTCAATAAATATCTGTTAAATGAATAAATGAGATTAGCACTACTATCATTCTTCTATTTTCTAGTTTAATAAATTTTTAATAATTCATTTCTTCTGCTTTTATTGAGCCTATTTAGATCTATATTAATATACATGGAAAATACTCTGCAATATATTGTTAAGCAAAATACAGATTACAAAAGAATATGTGTAATATGATCTTATTTATCTATCTATATATATATACAATACACACAAATATGCGTATGTCTGTGCATCTGGAATGATGTTCAGCAAAATGTTAGCAATATTTCTGGGTGGTAAAAACTCAGATAATAAGTATTTATATATATATACATACATATGCACACATACATGCATCTATATAATCTCATTTTTTATTTTATTTTCAATATTGAACAGGTGCCCCTTTTATCAGAATAGAGATATTACTTTCACTTTGGGGTAAAACGCCTCTTAGGAGTTTTGAAAAGCCTAGCAAATAGTAGGTGCTCAAAAATATTGATTTCCATTCTTCTCTTCAACCAGCCTTGGGAAGTATCTAAGAGAGCAGGGACTGACAAAAATAAAGGGTCAAATAATAAATATTAGTAATTGTCCAACTCTGCTGTTGAAAAGTGAAGGCAGCCACAGGTGACACATAAATGAAAGGGTGTGACTATGTTCCAGTGAAACTTTATTTACAGAAAGAGGTGGTGGGCAGAATTTGGCCAAGAGGTCAGTTTACTGACCCCTGCAATGGACAGTAAGGCAGTGATTGCTCAGGCGTTAAGGCCAGACAATCTGTGTGCCATGCCCATGTCCCAGGACAGAAGGAGCTCTGTAAATGTCAGAGCAGGTCCCTGTAAACAAAGGGCTTTGTGGTCTCAGGGCTTCTATCTGGGATCAATCCAGTGTTGCTGTGTAGACAGTATGAGGTCTACACATCTTCTCTGCAACATCATTTTACAGCTCACAGTGGGGCTTTCACTAAAGAAAAACTGCAGTGATGGGGTTGGGCTCCATGTGGGGGCAGTATGCATTGTTTTAAGGGATTGGGCTCTGGAGAAAGGCAGGTCCTGGTTCTCCCCTTAGGAATTGCATGAGCTGGGAGGCTCAATCCCTTATCAACACAATAGGGATGATAATAATAATAATAATAATAGTTACCTCTTGGGTAGAGGTGGAAAGGGCTCAGCACAGCTGGGGCATGTAGCTAGCATTTAGCAAATGGCCTCAGGTATAATAAAAACTTATCAGCTGCAGTCACATTCAGTGCTGGTTGCAGGAGAGCGTACATGAGTGTGTAGTGGCACAAGTAGATATCTGTACATGTAACACACATGCACACAAATGCATAGGATTTCCTTCCACGTGTCCAGTGGTCCTGACTTGTAGTCCTTACACGTCCAAACTTTAGGGAAACTACCCCAGAGGAATAAAGAGCTTCCAGCTTGGCCCAGGAGCCATCTGAGCCTGCCAGAGGATATTAGGGAGAGAGGAAGTGATGATTCTATCTTCACTCTGGTCTGTGCTCTTCACTCACCCAGCTGGTTTCTGAATTTCTTTATGTTCTGGTAGTTACCCTCTGACAAATGGCCATCACTGTGCCTTCCGAAAGCCCCAGGAAAGAAGCCGGACCATGTTTGCTAAAAGGCCTTGAGACAGAGCACCATCTGGCTGCCTTTGTAGGGGCATCCTGACTGTCTGCTGCCTCAGTCTCTCTTGCCTTGTCACAAGCAGGTGCCTGGCTTCAGTTCCTTGGGCCAAATGCATCCCCAGCCACAGCTCTCTTATTAAAACAAACTGAGCGTAGCGATTCTCTGTTTAAAGACCTTCAATCCTTGTTTAAAAAACCTGTGTCTACAGGCTACCATCCCAGTTATTAGCCTAACCCAACCGTTTACTTATTTAGCCAATGTTTATTGAGCACCAGCTGTGGGCGCTAAGTAAGCAGGAATGCATGAAAGTGACAGACCTGCTGCCATGGGACTTACATTCCAGCAGTGAGCGGCCCACGGTATCAAATAAATAAATATATACTATCTGAGGGCAGGGGGTGAGTGCTATGGAGGAAAAATGAATAGGGTGCAAGGGAGAGTGACAAGATAAATGGGACTGCTGTTCAAATCCCTCCGCTTTCCGAGCCCAACTTTCCACCCTTTCAACCACGGCCTCTTATGCTCCAGCCTCGCCGGCTGTTTCATCCTTCCTAAGGCGTGTCCAGGCTTCAGAGTGAGGCAGAACCGCTCTCCTTGCTCTGTACGACCTTAGGCACAACTGCATCTTTAAAATGAGGAGGATACCTGGTACTGACAAAGGAGATGGGGCTGGTGAGGCCCTCGGGCGAGGCATGGCCAGTGAGCCGTGCTCAGCAGAAGTGTTCTCACAGTGGGAATCCTCTGCCCCCTTCTTCTTCCTCAGGTTGTCATGCCCTCCTGTGAGCTCTCAAAATATCCTTGCGCTGCTTTCCCTACCACAGTCACCTCCATGTGCTGTAATTCTTGGTGGTTGCCTGACTCCCTAGAGGACAGAAGCCGTGGCTCAGCCAGATCTGGGTCCACTTCCTTAGCAGAATCTCGCACACACAGAAGCTGGCCTCTGTCACTGTGTGCTGGATGAATGAATGAATGAAAGCATGAAGCATGTGCGTTGAGTCCTGAAAACCCCGAGAAATAGATTCGTCTCAGGGATGGAGCTTACGAAAGGGCAGTGGGGGGGTTACACGGCTTCTCTGATCGTCAGTCTGCAGTGATCCAGGATCCCAGTGGGACACAGCATGTTTCATAAAAGCCCAGACTGGCAGCTCAGCATCCTTCCAAGATGACAGAGTATACCAGGCGAGCTCGCTAACCTACCTCCCAGCCCAGCCAGTTGAGAGGGAGACTCAGTTTCAGAGCTGACAGTTCCAGAGCTGGGTACACATCCTAACGTAGGGGTAAACAATAGTGGTTAAGAGTGCAGGCTTTGAAATTAGACTACTGAGGTCACATTCCAGATGCATCAGTTACCGGTTCTGTGATATTGGGCAAGTTACCTAAATGTATTCTGCCTAACTTTCCTCATTTATAAAATGGATATTTCATGCTTACATGACAGCAGAATGAATCTGGCATTTAAGAGTTGTTCGATACAGATCAATTGAGACAACATAAAGAAAGAGTTTCCAAGAAGCTAGGAGGTAGTCAGTACTTGTCGGAGTTAAGGAGTTCAAGGAGAATGAAAAGTGTTCCAAGGCTTTGGTTGGGGTTTAGAGGGTCACTTCTGGTTCTATAGAGTGGTTTCAGTGAAGAGGTGAGTTGTAAAAAATATTCCAGAGAAAGATAGAAGTTTGCCTGCATCACCAAATTGGTAATAGCAGAGGGTGGGCCTTGGATTGGAAGCTGGTCTTACCACAAGTTCATTTTCTCTGTTAGCGTCCATCATACGACACAACTATCTCCTGTTTCTCTGCACACTCTCTGGCTATTCCTTCTGTGTCCATGCAGTGCTGATGCTGCTAGTTGGAGGGTCAGATTTTGGGAGCCACTGTCCAAGAGTAAGACCACCAAAAAAAATGATGAGAAAAGAGAAAGCATTATTTCTACCATAACAGGTGAAATAGTCTAAAAACCACAAAGCAATGGATTCCTGGCAGTTATGAGAAATCTGTGTTGAACAGGAGGGGGAATGAGATATGGGTGTAGTTTTACTAAGATTAATTAACTATTGAAAGTTTCTAGAAAAGATAAAGTCTAGAGAAGTGCATTCAAGAGATTAGTGAACCATTCATAGTTCAGAGAAAAAGGGTAAGCAAGTCCAGAGCAAGTACATACTTACATCCTGTGGTTTTGGGCTTTTCAAGAAACTAGGCAATTAAGAAAAATACAGGAAAAGTACTTTCTGTGTCTCGGGTTTTTTCATTTTCTTGACAGTTTAGGGCTATAGTGTGCAATGCTTTTTATGCAAGAGTTGCAGAAAGATCTTAACCCCTTACCCTTCCCAGTCCAAAGTCCGGCTTTGCCTTTAACAGCTGTGTGATCTGGGGTAAGATGCTTAACCTGTCTGAGCTTCCTCAGTCATTCAGTACACATCGAGTGTCTACTCTGTACAGGCATATGCACTGGAGAGCTGGAGTAAAAATGACAAAGCAAACAACACAGCAAAAATGCAGAACTGAGAGCCTGAGCAGAGAGCTCAGAAATAGAATTCATCTAATAAAGGACTCAAGGGAGGGACAGAGTGTTGCACACGGAGGGACAATCAGGAACATGCACTGTGAGGCAGGAGGAAGCAAGGGGCTTTTGAGGAACTTAAAGAAAGTGAGAGTGGCTAAGGCAGAAAGAGTGAAAGAGAGCCCAGCCCAAGTCAGAGATGTCGATTTCCATCAAAAGTAACTGGAACACCAATAAAATGTTTCAGTCAAGAATAGGGGAGTACGGGTGGGAGATCAGATCTGCATTTTGAAAGAAATGAGTTGTGAGGCTTTTTTTTTTTTAAAGATTTATTTATTTTATTACATATCTCCCCTTCCCCCCCACTGCAGCGACGCGCCGAGACTGGTCACTGCGCAGGCGCGGCTTTCCCCACTTGTGGGCGGCTTCTGCTTCCATTCACGGCCGGCTTTCAGTTTGCGCGTGGCTGGCTGCGCTCCATTCGCAGGCGACCTGCCCTGCCCGTGGCGGCTTTTGCCCTGTCCGTGGCAGTTTTTTGCCCTGCCCATGGTGGCTCTGGCCCACCCATGGTGGCTTGCCATTCTCAAGGCGGTCTGCCCGCTAGGAGAGGTCCCCAGGAACCGAACCTGGGGCCTCCCATGTGGTATACTGGTGCCCTATCCACTGGGCTATCGAGCCGGCCCCAGTTGTGAGGCTTAATGTGAGTAAAGGGCCTTTTACCCGTAGTACACAGTAGCTACTTAAGAGTAGCAATGTTGAATAATAATAATAATAATAGAACCAATAATGATGATGATCATTATAATGGCATTATCCAACATTTTGTTGAGCACTTACTCTGTGTAAGGCATCATAGTATTAGCAGATGTAGAAGTAGAACTAGTAGTAGAACTCACAGTAGTACTAGTTAAGTATGTTAGCCTATACATATTAGGTGGAACAACACTGAAGACTATGGGATGGCACCTGTATTAAGTATCTATTGCTGTGTAGTAAATTACCCCAAAATTCAGTGCCGTAAGATAACATATCTTTATCATGCCACAGTTTCTCTAGGTGAGGAATCCAGGCATGACTTACCTGGGTCTTTTGTCTCAAAGTTTCTCACAGGCTGCAATCAGGGGGTCAGCCGGGGCTGCCCTCATCTTATCTCCACTGGGGAAGGGTCCATTTCCTATCTCTCACGTGGTTATTACAGGATTAGTTTCCTCACTGGCTCTTGGCCAGAGGTTGTCCTCAGTCTCTTGCCACGTGAACTTCTCCTCAGGGCAGCTCAGAATTTGGCTTTTATAGAATAAGCAAGTGAAAGAGACAGAGAGATTGTGAGCAAGACAAAAGTCAGTTTTATGTCCTAGTGTCAGAAGTGACAGCCCATCCAGTCCAGACCCAAGGGGAGGGGATGGCACGAGGGCGTGGCCACCAGGAGGCAGAGAGCTTTGGGGGCTGCTGCAAACAGCAGCGGCATGAATTGCTCAGACTCCCTTTAGGTGGAAATGAGGCTGGACAAGAATGACTCAGAGACCAAGCGAGGTCTGGGACTGTAGAGAGAGAACAGTTGTGGTACCGCGTCATAGAAGAACTTGGATAGACAATCTCTGCATTCTTGCCCTTTTTCTTTTTAAACCCAGCTCTCATCACCTTTTGAGTTGCTTCCTGAGAGCTGTGGAATCTGGTGATAAGTATCTGCCTCCATTTCCACAACCAAGTGTCTGAGGTAATGATGGGTGTCATTGTCCAGAGTCAATACTTATCGCAAGACATGGTTCAGCGTTTGGCACTGGCTGGGCCTTCAACACATATTAATGAAGAAGAGCAAAGTGCATTATTCATCACTTAGTGCTACCTAATGTTTTGTCTGTGGGAGAGAAATGAACAGTGTTTGCCAACACTGGGGCTGATGGTAGAGAATTCCAGGAAGATACTTCCCTCTGGAGTTGCCCTATGTTTTGCTGAGTGTACAAACAATTGCAAAACCGGTTGTGAATCCCAGTATCCAAGGGGCAGGGGTGAGGAAGCAGCTGTGTGACCTTGAGCCCTTAGTTCCCTCATCTATAAACTGGAGACGATGATTCTTACCTTATAGGTATCTTAATTTGGGTTGCCCAGAAGCAGACCCTGAGACAACTCAAGTGCAAATTATGTATTGGAAAAACATTCCAGGAGCCATTGATAGGGGAGTGGAGAAGGAAGATAACAAAGGGAAGATATCCAGTAATGTGTGAGTTACCAAGCAATCACCAAGATGAGTTCTTAATCCCTCTGGGGAGTTCTGAGAGCCTCAAGCTTATCCCACCCAGGTTAGGCCTGAGGAAGCTGGGGTGTTTATGAACCAGCTCCCATCAGCCACTGCTTCCAGGTGGTTTGCCCCAGGGATAGGGGCAGGGCACTGACCAGGTCTGCTCCATAGGGAGCTCATGTAGGACCTTGCATAGACTTTTATTCATGGCTTTATTTACACATCCTTCTCCTCTCCTTCACTAGTCTGTAAATTCCTTGGGGCTATTTCTTGAATCTCATCCCTTGAGTAAGGAGCACACTCAGCACTCAGCAATGTATTTTGAACGAATGTATTGCAATGATTAGAGATACGAATTAAATATTTAGCATGATGTCCATCCTGCTCCATGGATTTTTTTTTCCATTTTCCTGCGCTTTATTGGGCCAGTGAGGGGGAAAAATGTTCTCAGGGATTTATTTTACCTTTGAGAAGAATTCGTAGCACATTGCTGACCTATGGAACACTTATACCCATTAATTACCTGATTTTACTGATACATATCTGTTTACTGATTTGCAGTTTGAAAATGGGGTTCTTAGGCAAAGTTTTGTTTCAACTATGAAAGGTGTGGCTTATGTTTTCTTTGTTGCACAGTTCAGTTCTTTCCAACAGGCTTCCATTGTGTTTCCAAGCAGAGTTGACATATCTGCCTAGATAAATTAAATTTCCTCTCCTTCACTTGCCTGATGCAATAGGTTCTTTGGCTAATGTGAATAGAGACAGAAGAAGGGGCAATAAGATAGGGAGGGAGTGGGAGAAACTGCTTGTCTTTCTCAAGAAATGAGAACTATCACTTCACTTTTCTTACCCAAAGTCCTAGATATTATTATTGTTTCCAATTTATACGAGGACACTGAGGCTTTTAGAGAGGTGAAGACCTTGCGAAGATCACACAGTTAGTGAAGTTCAGAAATGTAGTACCAGAACTCATTTCTGATCCTAAATCCCCATTTCTATCCATAGTGCCACAGGTGCTGCAAGCCACAAAACCCAGGGCTGCTCGACAGGTCATTCTAATTAACTTGATCAGGCACCAAGTATCTTGGAATGCCTAGTAAGTTTTCAGTGTCTTGGGATAGGAATCTACTGTCTATTGTCCTTAAGGAGTATATTATAAGAGCTCAGGTGTAATAGTATATATGTTTCGTAACTGAAAATTACACGAGGATTAGACTGCAGAGCTGAAATGGTAAAGAATGTGCATGCATTAAGATTCTTTTAGCTTCAAGTGACAGAAACACAACTCAAAATGGCTTCAGGGAAAAAAATAGATATATTGGAACATTTAACTGGGAAGTTCAAATTTGTGTGATTCAGGAATGGCTGGATCAAGGAGTTCAAATAATGTCATCAGGTATCTATCATTTTCTGTTTTACTCTTGATTCTTAGGCAGGGTCTCCTCAATAAGGGAAAATATAGTCACAGACAGCTCCAAGATTTATACCTACCAGCTTGTCTACCTCTGCAGAAAAAATTGTGTCTCTTTCCCAATATAGATGTAGCAAACATCCTAAACTACACTAGTGGCCAAGTTTCAGTGGTATCTCATTTGTGGAGCCCAGGGTTGGAGTTTAACTTCAGATAAATTACATGGACTTATAATTTAGGTGGATGGTTCCTTCCAAAGAAAATTGGAGGCTATTTCCAGAAAAGGAAAAGGATATAGGCAGGCCATAAAACAACAAGGCAAACAAACAAACAAACAAAACATACTTCCACTACAGGGAGAATATTTGAGGTTTAAGATTAACCAAGTTGCAAATTTTAGGTTGTATATATGTTACTAGAATAACCATAATTTTTTTTGAAAAAAGCATAGAACTGTACAACACAGAATGAAGCCTAATGTAAAAACTGTGGACTATAGTTAATATAATTATTTTTAAGATTTATTTTTTATTTATTATATATCCCCCCTTTCTGCTTTTTCTTGCTGTGTTCATCTTTGTGTTCTTCTGTGTCTGCTTGTCTCCCCCTGCTGTGGCGACCCGCCGAGTCAGCTCACTGCATGGTGGCCTGCCTCCTCGCGGGGGCTTGCCCTGGTCGCAGCGACTTGCCCTGCCCACGGCGGCTTGCCTTCTCAAGGCGGTCTGCCTGCTTGAGGAGGCCCCGGGAATCGAACCCGGGGCCTCCCATGTGGTAAACCGGCGCCCTACCAATTGGGCTACAGCCAGCCCCCTATATAATTATAATAATATTGTTTCATCAATTTAAACAAAGATAGCACACTAATGCAAAATGTTAGTAATAGGAAAAATTGTGGGGGTGGTATAGAGAATTCTGTACTTTCTGCATGATTTTTCTGTAAACCTATAACTACTGTAATATAAACAAAACAAAAAAACAAAAACGAGTAACCCAGTTGTTCCATTACAGTCTCAGTTGGTTTCATGGAGAGAGCAGTTCTTCCCTTGTGCCTTGATAAACAAGGATACTGTGTTGAAGACAGAAACAGGAATGCATTTCGGGTGGGAAGAGGCTCCCTGTCTATAGGCACTAAGAAAAGGGTTTGGTCTTACAGAAAGGTTAGGAATAGTGTTTACTAAGCACCTACTGTGTGCCCAGAAGTGAGCCAGCGCTTTAAGGGCTCTTTGTAATAGAGGTTCTGAGCACAGGCTCTGGAGTCAGGCTGCTTGGGCTTAACTCTGATTTTTTTAGCTGTGTGATACTGGGAGAAAACTTAACTTTATGGGGCCCAGTGTCTTCTATAAAATGGGTATAATTATATTACATTGCTGTGAGATTGAAAGCCAATAATACCCGAAAAGTGCTTAGCTTTGTGCCTGCATCATATTCATACTTAATAAACGCCCACGCAATGACATGAAGTCAGGTTGCTTCCTTGTTTCACAGATGAGGGTAGCTTGGGCAACATTGCTTTCTCTGAATTCAGAATCCATGGTCTTCTCACCATCAGAAAGCTTTCTGTTGGTGGAAAACAGAAGTAGGAAGGGTCAATTTGTGTGGTCTTATGTTTCCTCATTTGTAGTCAGGCTTCTAACAGAGTTGTGCTCTCACCATCCTAAATCCATATGACCATGGGATTTTGTGTCAGAAAGACCTGAATTTTTACCCCTTTACTTCTCTGTGACTCTTAAATTTGTCATACAATACACATTTTGGGGTAAGTGATATTTTCCAATATCATACAGCTAGGAAGTACCAAAGCCTGGAGTTGAACTTTGGATTTCTTACTCCAGAAGGGGGAAACCACATACAGGATTTTTTTTTAGCTCATTAGGGAACTCTAGAAATTCAAGGGCGAAAATGACAAGGTGGCATGTCTCTGCACGCTAAAATACCCTCAAGAATTTAAGTAGCTATTGGAAAATCAGAGCAACTCCTTTCCTCCCTACATCTCTTGGCATATATATATAATTATAAATATATATATATATTTAATTAGAGAAGTTGTGAGCTTACAAAACAAACGTGCAAAATGTGCAGAATTCCCATACATCAACACTCCACCAACATCTTGTATTGTTGTGAAACATTTGTTACAGATTATGAAAGAACATCATCAAAATTTTACAACTAGCTATGGTCCATAATTTATATTTAGTATATTTATCCATGCATCTCTGTATTATTATCACCATGTATGAGTATTATACATTTTTTATACTTGATGATAGACCACTCTCCTATTTCTACTGTTAACCACAGTCCATCATCCACCACATAATTCACTTTGTTATACAGTCCCATGCCTTGCACAGTCCATCCAGTTGTACACTCAGTAGCTCTCACTTTTATTAGAGTTATGCAGTCATCACCTCAATAACTTTTTGAATATTTTTTGTAGTGCAAAAGGAAAAATCCCATACACCTCTATTATTGACCTTTAGCATTGATAGAGTAACTTCTTTGACATTGATGCAAGAATAGTACAATTCTATATTTATTTCCTGAGGAACCGCCAAACTCTCTTCCAGAGGCTGCACCATTCTACATTCCCACCTACAGTGAAGGAGTATCCTTATTTCCTACTTCTCCTTGTCCTCTCCAGCGTTTTTGTTTTTAATAATGGCCATTTTATGAGATGTGCGAAATCTCATTATAGTTTTGATTTGCATTTCCCTAATAACTAGTGGTATTGAACATTTTTTCATGTGCTTTTTCACCATTTCTATTTCCTCTTTGGAAAAATGTCTATTTAAGTTTTCTGCCCATTTTTAAATTGGATAGCTTGCCCTTTTATTGCTGAGTTGTATGGTGTCTTTACATAGCGTGGGAATCAAACCCTTGCCGGTTTATTTGTTCTTTTGTGTTTGTTTTCTCTGGCCCTGTCTTCAAATTCACTGGTCCTTTTTTTTTCTGCCTCTTCAAATCTGCTCTTACATGCTTCTAATGTATTTTTAAATTTCATTTATTGTGCCTTTCATTCCCATAAGTTCTGCTATTTTTCTATGTATGCTTTTACATTCTTCTTTGTGCTCACCCAATGTCTTAATATCCTTAATCTCCTTCTCTATCTCATTGAATTTTTTAAGGAGGCATGTTTGAACATCTGTGATTAGTTGTCTCAACACCTTTATATCATCTGGAGGTTTAGTTTGTTCCTTTGACTGGGTCATATCTTCCTCTTTCTTGGTATTTCTTCTAATTTTTTTTTTTTTTTTTGGTTTCTCAGCACTTGATTTACTTGATGTATTTATTCTGGGCTCAGTTTCTCTCAGTTTCTCTCTGATGATGCTCCATGCCCCTTCCTCCCCTAAGGCAAGATGGAGCTGCAGGTGCAGGTGGTAAACTGAGTCATGCCAATACCTACCGTTAGGAGGTGTTTACTGTGTGAACCTAGCTCTCTGCTCAAGTCATGATCTATATAGTCAGCATCTCCAGGGTTGCCTAAATACCATCATCTTGGTAAGTCCTTCCCTGACCACCTATTTAAAATCATCTGCACCCCCCAAGCCCCACCTCCACTCCCAATCTCATTATCCTGGCTTATTTTTCTCTGTACCAATGATCTCTACCTCACATTGCACATATTGTACTTGTTCAGTTTTCTCTTGTCTATCTATAGCCACCAGGTTTAAGTTCACAAGAGCAGGCTGTTTCTGTTTTAATTACTGCTATATTCACAGAACCAAGGATGGAAACTGGCATTGTGGAAGAGTAAACAAATGAGTTTACTATCCATGACATATTGATAAGATTGGTTATAGTATCCCCACTTTGAAGTTGATGAGAAGGAAGATCAGGGAGGTGCTTTTGTTTTTAGTTAATTTGCCTCCAAAGTCACAAAGTCAGAAGCGGCCAGCGGCATGATCCGAATGCAAGCTCTCCTGTCTCCAATCCCCTGGTGTCTCCAAGCAGCCACGCCAGGGGCTGCAAGTCCATTCAGTGGCATCCCTGGTTGAGTCAGCACTGCTGTTTATGCTCAGAGTGTCCATAAAAATGTTATTTCAGTTCTGACACTGATGCTTATGAATAAAATTTAGTCCTCATTCAAAAGCCCATTAGCTGAAGCCATTTGGCGTCCCGTTACGGCGTTAATTTTTATGGAGAAGGATACACTGGCAAGGAATGCATTTTCTACCTTCAAACAGAACAGGCTCCTCAAAGGCGAGTGACAGGGTGGTGCTCGGCTCTGATAATAACACACTTCAGCCCGTTGCTGGAGCTTTACTTAAGGGACCAAGGATGTAATTTTCAGATGGCAGTTTGTTTTGCCACCGTGTTACATCGCAGGCTTGGCAATTACATTTCATTAACAGGGAAATATAAGCCATAAATCATTGATCAGAAACAGGTTGTTAATCGGTCTGGTTAAAATGTCTGCTGGCTGGCACGGCATGGACTGCAAATTGATGGATGGATGGGCTCAGAACTTGCCCAGGTAGCCATTAAAACAATACTGCCAATAATTTTCACTAATATTTATTGAGCTAGTTTCCTATGCACCTGTAAGCACTTTATCCTCACAGCAACCCTAAAAAAGACCATTCCTACGTTACAGATGAGGAAATTGAATTCCAAAATGGTGAAATGGCTTGCTAAAGTTCACACAACTTGCAAGAGGCAGAGTCAGGATCCAAACCCAAGTTTTGGACCCCAAAGCTTGGGCTCTTAACTGACACATACATTACTCATTCTGAAACTTCTCCACCCGGAGAAAGGGGGCAGTATTTGAAGCCACTGGACAAATGCCCGACTTGGCAACCTTTCTGCGGAGACCTTGTGGAACCTTGAGGGGGTTGTGGGGAGAAGCTTATAATCTGCAAGACTGAATTTTACCTTGTGTACCCAAACAGCTGAAGTCGACCAGCACAGCCAGGCTGCCGGCTAATTCATCTGACTTCGCCTTCACGCCTGTCCTCTGTGAGTGGAGTGGCGGCAGCTGGGCCCGCTCACATCCTATTAACCTTGTCTGTTGGAATGACACCTGGCTGTGCTGAAGCCTTGGTTCCTGTAATTAGGGATGTAAACAACTCCGGCTTCCTCCCGTCAGGGCTGGCTCTATGCCTGCCTCCAGCTCCCCCCATTCTAGACTCTGCCTCTTGAAACAAATTCCTTCTCCCAAGCAGAGCCAATGGGACAGTGGAGACCTTTTAGTCCCCTGGGTTTAACAGTGATTTGTGGATCACCTTCCTGAGCCAGGGGCTTTCCCATGTATGATCTCCTGTAACCTCATGGCAACCCCATGTGTGTTTATTCCCATTTTATGGGTATGAACACTGACCTTTGGAGAGATTGAATACATGGTCTAAGGTAACATGGCTGCTGAATCCCTGGCACGCATTTTGCAGATAAAGAAATACCGGGGCAGAGATGTTCAGTGCTGTACCTAAGGAAATGAAGGGAGAGGCAGAACTGGACTGAAACATAAACTTGCCTGACTCTGGGACAGTGCTTTTAACCACTGAGCTTGCCTCCTATATAATAGATGCTCAATAAATAGGTTGTTCTGCCCCAGGCACATGGAAGGGATAATTTCCATCCATTTCAGCAGAGGCATCTGCTGTGATGCCAGGGTCTCCCTAAAATTCTTGGCTCTTATCTGTCACCACCGGACCTTTTGTGGTTCTCCTTGTAATTTTTGTTATTCTCAAAACCCTGCAGACAGCTCGCCCGAACACACCAATAGAGCACTCACCCCGTGCCTTTTGGAGAATCTGGAGACCCGGAGCATCCCAGCCTCATTACGGCCTCAGCATGCTCTCCAAGTCAGGCTCTCATTAATAACATTGATACCAACTAATTTAAACCCACTGAGCCAGTGAACTGGGCTGCCGAGATGTTTATGAGCAGGATACTAAGTAGATATTTTAACTAACTGGAACATGCCTTGCTTCAATTAATGCAAAAGGTAGCAACTCAGAGGAAATATTAGGAGCATTAAGTTTTATATTGGTACCATTTGTTATATATGATATTTAACACTTTTAATGACTTTATTTCCATGTTGACAGCTACTGCAAGAAAATGGGCTTCCAGTGGTGATTGTGATCTAGGAATTACTGTCAGCAGAGACGGATTATCATTAACCCCTGAGTTGTCATGGTCTGAGGAAATAGTGAGGGTTTTATTAGCTTTATTAATGATAATCAGGGAGATGAAGTTAGTTATAAGTGAAAAATGGCCCCATAAGAAGCAAATTTCTTTGAAAGGGTAAATGAAGTATACGGGAACTAACATTCATTGAGCACCTGCTATATGAGCAGGCCACACACTGAATTAAATCTCCTGGCAATTCTGTAAGTCTGGCTGTAATTATGTCTATTACACAGATGAAAAAACTGAAAGGCTGAGATATTTCTTCAGTCATACATATTTTCTGTGAAGTACCTACTATCTGTACTCTGCTAAGTGCTGGGGTTTCTATTCTGGTGGGGAAGCTGGTATTTATGGTTTATGGCAGTGCTAGGAAAAGGGAGGAATGGGAACCCAGGCAAGATGAACTTGATTTAGACCTTAGGGTGAGAAATCAAGGAGGGCTTCCTGGAAGAAGTGATGTCTAAGCTGAGAACCTGGAGGATGACCAGTGCTTAGCTAGGTAAATGGTGGAGGTGGAAGAGTATTTCAGGTAGTGGGAGCAGTATAGTGCGGAGGCAAGAAAAAGCCACTGACTTCCCAAGGAACTTACCTTGGAACTTTGTTACCTACTACCCTTCTAGTAGGTGACAAGGCTAATACTGGGAGCCAGATTTACCTGACTCTTTCTATTGAAACCCAGAACAAAAGAGCATCTGTGATCTTCTGAGACACAAATTCAAACTATGTAGTCTTCAAAGGAAACATTCAGGTAGTTTGAGGTATGCTGGGAGCTCCAATGTAGGGCCATCATGATGGGATAAGGACACCCTTGGCCTCAGGTTAGAGTCATCTTGGTGGGGCTTTGAGGTTGGGGATGAGATGCAGTCTTGGGGAGCATGGCTTTCCACAATAGGGACATAAGTTTCGGGGGTGATTTTGCACTGCTGTGGTGAAGCCCTGCTAGCATTGTGGCTGCTTTAGAGGCAGTGCATGGGAGTTGGGGTAGGGAAAGAACATGTGCTTTGGGAACCAGAATACTAGCATTTCAATTCAAGCTCCATTTTTATCCACTGTGTGTCCTTTGGCGAGTTATTTAACCACTCTGAGCCTTGCTTCCTTGTTTGTAAAATGGGAATGCTAATACCAAGCTCACATCGTTATTGGTAGGATTAAATGAGATGCTAAATATGAAATACCTAGTGTCTGGCACATAATTTACACTCAATAAATGTCACATAACTGTAATAGATCCAGGTTGCCTGGCTTTGAAATCTCTCCATTCCTCTTGTACAATGTTTTATTTAACTGTTTTAGCTTTACAGTTCTTTTAGCTTTTCCCCTATTATAACTTTATCCCATTTTTATTTTTAATTCTATATAGTTTTGTTTGCTATTTTAGTCCTTGAGATTTACTTTTCAACTTATTATAAAATTCTTTTTATTTTTCCATTTTATTCTATTAACTATCTAAATATCTTAAAATTTCATATAATATTGGTAAAAGTAATATATACTATTTATGTTACCATTTTTATCTTCTTAACACTGTCTTTTAGCTAATTTCTTATATTGGTTAATGCAATTAACCTCGTCCTACTTATTAATATTTTAACCAATAGTCACTTCTTTATATATGTTATTGTTTTTATTGCTGATTCTAAATACTTGCCACTACGTGTTGTAACAGTACTGGAAATCAAAATGTACCCATATATTCAATCAACATTTAATAATATTATAGTGTGGCACTTTGCAATTAAAAAATAAAATAAAAGCACTTTCATAGTCAGGATCTCATTTTCATCTCAAAACAGCTCTGCAAAGAGGAAAAGCAGTATGATGCATATTTTAAAAATAATTTTATTTCATAATTGTTATGTTCATATTATTTTTCAAGTTATTGCATTTGTTGCTCATTACATCTCCTGAAGTTGTGGGGTTTTTTTTATTCGTTTTGTTTTGTTGATTTGTTTTTTAAGGTTCTGGGACTGGGGATTGCACCTGAGACCTTGCATGTGGGAAGCCGGCACCCAACCACTGAGCCACATCAACTCCCCTGAGTTGTTTTAGTTTGTTTGTTTGTTTCTTTGTTTTTAGGAGGCACTGGGAACCAAACCTGGGACCTCCCATGTGGGAAGCAGGCACTTAACCACTTGAGCCACATCTGTTCCCTGGTGCCCATTTTAAAGATGAAAGAAAAAAGCCTCAGAAAACTGCATCTTTGTTCTTGAATCCACATTGATGCGGGAACCAGAACTATGTTTCTGGTGTGTCTTTTGTACAAGTACCACATACATATTGAATAAAGCCAAATCTTTGATTAATGGATGTCTTCTTTTTCCAAAGCAATTTAAATCTTATTTCCATCCACTGTCTCAAAATGTTCTCCCCTAATCCCATTCATCGAAGACAGAATAGAATTCACAGAAGGCAAAAGACATGTCAGGTGTCACAGCACATTCTTTGGTGAATTGCACTATTCCTCCAACTAATAAATGCTGCTATTCTTGAAAGCATGGCATTATGGAAAAATCATGGCTTTGGCATCTCAAAGAAAGACAATCTTATAACATTGTTCTATTTCTTCTTAGCTCCATGACTCGATTAGTTGAGATATTTACTGTACAGCCCAATGTAAAGTGATGTAAATTAAAAGGGGAATTTATTGGTCCATGTCTATGAAATGTCTAAATGTAGTATTTGCTTCAGGTATTGCCAGATCCAGAGGCTCAAATTATATGATTAAGAATCTGTGTCTAGCCCCACCTTGACTGTAGAGTGACAACTGGCAGCTCTAGGCTTACAGTTTACCAGCTCAACTACTCAGGTGAAAAGAACTTTTCTTTTCCAACAATTCCAAAAATCACAATATTGGCTCTAATAGGACTATATTAGTCAGGGTTCTCTAGGGAAACAGAACTGACAGGAGATATCTGTAAATAATATGAGATTTATAAAATTCTCTCATGTGACCAGGGCATGCAGAAATCTAAATTCCGCAGGGCAGGCTGCAAACCAGGTCCTCTAATGAAGGTCCTTGATGAGCTCCCAAGAGACACTGTCTGTCTGAAGTAGAGATGGGAATTCGCTCTCTGAATGCTGAAATCACTTCCCCTTTTAAGGCCTTCAACTGATTGGATGAGACGCCACTCATTGCTGATGGCAATCTCCTCAGTTGACTTTAGATGTAACCAGCCATCTACGCAATAAACTCACTGATGATTAAAGTTCATGAAATGTCTTTGTATTACAATTAGCCCAAGGCTCGCTTGACCAAACAACTGGGCACCATTACCTGGATGAGGTGACATATTAGCCTAACTATCACAGTCCACCCCTTATCAACTTGGCAGCCATACACATCACCTTAAACCATATTTAGCCTCTAAATAAAAACAACAACAGACATGCATATATATTTCTGCCTAACAATAATCAACTGTACTGCGTACAACTGGAAATGCATTAATTCCCTACAGAATAGGGTCCAGAATAGGTAATATTCACTTTTAAACCTGACATCTTTAAATATTATGACATGAAAAAAAATAAAATAAAAATAAACAAATATTATGACATGAAACTAATACAACTTGTCATATGATAAGGGAAAAGTTTAAGGAAGAAAACAAAGATATTCATTTTGTGTGCACCTACAATCATACTCATAAGAAAACAAGGAAGAAAGATTCATGACCATTACAGCCCTCATTTCTGTAACTGGTCACATGGTTGAAGTTCATATTTATTACTACCTTCATCCACCACCCATTCCATATTCCCATTACCCTCAGCAAGCACTCAGCAGGCCGCGGTTCTTTGCCAATGGGGTGACCCAAACTTTCATTCCTGAAGATTCTGGGCCATTGTTAGTCCTGCTTGCATTGGGTTGTTGCAGTTTTCCATTGATTTTAATCACAGGGCATGGTAGTACTAAGACATTTCCTAGGTGATCTCCTGTATTCCAGGCAATCGCTTCTTTACCTCAGTTGTGTAGGTGCATTCCTATTTCCCGTTGATAGCCAGGATCAATCACCCCAGCCAGTACAGTAATTTCTTTCTTTGCCTGTTGACTCAGAGGCATGAGGAACCCAAAGTGACTAGGTTGCAGTGTTAACATCCAGTTCAATGGAAACATTGTTGTGTTTCCTGGTGGAAACACCAGTGCTCCTTTTGGAACTAAGACCTGCAGATCAGCAGAGTTTAAGGTTGCAGGGAGACGAAGCAAAAATTTTCCTAGTGGATCACTAGGGGTAATAGTGAGTGGTGCCACTCCCATTTCCATGCTTTGATTCCTGGACCCGTGATTCCTGCCTATTGGAGAAATAGCAGCATAGAGTGGACACTGATTTAGAGCATACATATGTCCTGAAGAACACTGCCCCAGCCCTACAAGTTATTGCTACCTAGTTGGTGCTGTAATTGAGTTCTTCAAAAGGTCATTCCACCATTCTATCAATCCAGCTCCTTCAGGATGAAGGGGAACATGGTGAAACCAGTAAATTCCATGAGCATGTGCCCATTTCCACACATTATTTGCTGTGAAGTAGGTTCCTTGATCAGAAGGATTGCTGTGTGAAATACCATGGTAGTTGTTAAGACATTTGGTAAGTCCACAATTGGTAGTTTTGGAAGAAGCATTGTGTGCAAGGAAGGCAAACTTATGTCCAGAGTATGTGTCTATTCCAGTTATAACAAATCACTGCTACTGCCATGATGGAAGTGGTCTAATATAATCAACCTGTCACCAGGTAGCAGGGTGATCACCTTTGGGAATGGTGCCATATTGGGGCCTAATTTTGGGTCTCTGCTGCTGACAGATTAGGCACTCAACAGTGGCTGTAGTCAAGCTGGCCTTGGTAAGGGGAAGTCCATGTTGCTGAGTCCATGCATAACTTCCATCCCTACCACCATGGCCACTTTGTTCATGAGCCCAATGGGTAATGACAGGAGTGGCTGGGAAAAGAAGCTGAGTGTTAGCCGAAGAGTGGGTCATCTTATCCACTTGATTATTAAAATCTTCCTCTGCTGAAGTTTCCCTCTGGTGAGCATTCAAGTAGGACACAAATATTTTCATGTATTTTGTCCACTAGAAAGGTCTATTCACATACCTCTTCCCCAGACCTCTTTGTCTCCAATTTTCCAATCATGTTCCTTCCAAGTCCCTGACCATCCAGCCAAACCATTTGCAACAGCCCATGAATCAGTGCACAAATGCACCTCTGGCCATTTCTTCTTCCAAGCAAAATGAACAACCAGATGCACTGCTTGAAGTTCAGCCCACTGGGAGGGTTTACCCTCACCACTGTCCTTCAGGGACATCACAGAAAGAGGCTGCAGTGCTGCAGCTGTTCATTTTTGTGTGGTACCTGCATATCAAGCAGAACCATCTGTAAAGTCGGCCTGGGTTGTCTCTTCCTCAGTCAGATGATTAATTGTAAAGAACTCCCCCAAGAGGTCATATCTGTGGGCTGGGAAAAGGGAATGTAATTTGGCAGGAGTGGTGGCCATGGGCATTTGGGCCACTTCCTCAAGTAACTTCTTTGTGCCTTCAGGACCAGCTCAAGCCCTATTTCATATATACTACTTCCATTTTATTATGGAATGCGGTTGTGCATGCCCAACTTTATGGTTTGGTGGGTCAGACAATACCCAGCTCATGATAGGTAACTTAGGTCTCATGGAAACTTGGTGGCCCATGGTTAAGTATTCAGTCTCTACTAAGGTCCAGTAGAAGGCCAAAAGCTTTATCTCAAAAGGAGAGTGATTATCTATAGAGGATAGCAGGATTTTGCTCCAAAATCCTAATAGTCTACATTGTCATTCTCCTATAGGGGCTTGCCAAAGGCTCCAGACGTCATCTCTATTTGTCACTGACACTTCCAGCACCATCAGATCTGCTGGATCATATGGCCCAAGTACAGCTTGCACAGAAACCTGGACCTGTTGCAGAGTCCCCTCTTTTTCTCGTCCCCACTCAAAATTAGCAGCTTTTCTGGTCACTTGGTAAATGGGCTGGAGTAGCACACCCTAATGACCAATGTGTGATCTCCAAAATCCAAAGAGACCAACTAAGCATTGTTACCCTTTTTTGGTCACAGGAGAGGCCAGATGCAACAGCTTATCCTTCACTTTAGAAGGAAAATCTCAACATGCCCCACATCACTGGAAATTTCACTGAGGTGGAAGGCCCCTGTATTTTTGGTGGATTTACCTCCCATCCTCTCTCATGCAAATGCCTTAACAATAAGTCTAGAGTCATTGCTGCTTCTTGCTCACTAGGTCCAACCAGCTTAATATCATCAATATAATGGACCAGTGTGATATCTTGTGGGAGGGAGTGACAATCAAGGTCCCTGCAGACAATATTATGGAGAGTTGGTATACCCCTGAGGTAAGACAGTGAAGGTATATTGCTGGCCTTGCCAGCTGAAAGCAAGCTATTTCTTGTGCTCCTTACTAATGTAAATTGAGAAAAAACATTTGCCAGATCAATAGCTATATACCAGGTTGTGTTGATTTGCTCAAGCAATGATACCACATCTGGAACAGCAGCTGCAGTTGGAGTTACCACCTGGTTAAGTTTACGATAATCCACTGTCATCCTCCAAGATCCATCTGTTTTTTTACCCAGGCCAAATAGGAGAGTTGAATGGGGATGTGTTGGGAATCATCACCCCTGCACCCTTCAGTTCCTTGATGGTGGCACTGATCTCTTTTGATTTACTATTTCGCTAGGTAGCAGCAGTTCTAGTGGCTTCTGCTTGGCCTCATGCACAAGTGAGGGATACAATGTGGGAATTCTGCCAGTTACTGAGTATGTCTATTCCAATTATACATTCTGGAACTGGGGAAATAATCACAGAATGGGTCCAAGGATGCAATGGACCCACTGTGAGATGGACCTGGGCTAAAACTCCATCAATCTCCATAAGCCCCTACTCTGACTGGTGGACCACAGTGATGTTTTGAGTCTCCTGGAAATAATATCACTTCTGAACTGTGTCTAATAATCCCCCAAATATCTGATCATTTTCTTTCCCCCAGTGCAGTTACTCTGCAAAAAGGCTATAGGTCTCTGGGGAAAGCTAGAAGTAAGATTAACAGTTTAAATATTTGGCAGTGTAACAGGATCTTTCTCCAAGGAGACCTGGCCTTCCCCTCATTCAAGGGTCTCTGGGTCTGTAA